>JAGGAP010000018.1:0-224919 GCA_017657235.1 Termitomyces sp. T73sscA
TATTACTAAGAAAAAAGTGAACATAGGTCAATAGGATAGTTATAAGTCAGAAAAGCTTGCACTTGAATATGCAAGGCTTTAACCGAACAAAGTGAGGTTGAGGCTGGGATTAAGCCCATATTTGGAGCCCTAACCAAACAAAGTGAGGTTGGGGTGGAGGTCACTCACTTACACATACTTGGAGCCCTAACCAAACAAAGTGAGGTTGGGGTGGAGGCTGAGTTACTTATACATACTTGGAGCCCTAACTGAACAAAGTGAGGTTAGGATGGAGGCAGCATATGGGGGGGTTAAATTAGTGTAATAAATTAAATAGCAATTTTTAAAGTGAGATTAAAAAAAGGCTCAAATGCATGAGGCCTTAACCAAACAAAGTGAAGTTGAGGCTAGATAGAGCCTTGCGCTCAGATGCATGAGGCCTTAACTGAACAAAGTGAGGTTGAGGCTAGGATTAAAGACTGAATATAGAAAGACAAGGCCTTGACCAAACAAAGTAAGGTTGAGGCTGGGATTAAGCCTATATTTTGGAGCCCTAACCAAACAAAGTGAGGTTGGAGTGGAGGTCACTCACTTACACATACTTGGAGCCCTGACCAAACAAAGTGAGGTTGGGGTGGAGGCTGAGTTACTTATACATACTTGGAGCCCATAAGGTTAGGGTGGAGGCTGCATATGGGGGGTTTGGGGGATGTGATGCTAGCTGTTGAGGCTGGGATTAAACATTGAATACAGAGATGCAGAACTTAACCAAGGCTGAAATTAAACATTGAATATGGAAATTCAAGGCCTTAACATAATGGAGTGAGGTGAGGCTGAAATTAAACATTGAATATGGAAATGCAAGGCCTTGACCAAACAAAGTGAGGCCTTGCACTCAGATGTGCAAGGCCTTAACTGAACAAAGTGAGGTTGAGGCTGGATGGAGCCTTGCGCTCGGATGTGCAAGGCCTTAACCAAACAAAGTGAGGTTGAGGCTAGGATTAAAGTCTGAATATGGAAAGACAAGGCCTTGACCAAACAAAGTGAGGTTGAGGCTGGGATTAAGCCTATATTTGGAGGCCTAACTGAACAAAGTGAGGTTGGGGTGGAGGTCACTCACTTACACATACTTGGAGCCCTAACCAAACAAAGTGAGGTTGGGGTGGAGGCTGAGTTACTTATACATACTTGGAGCTCTAACCAAATGAAGTGAGGTTAGGGTGGAGGCTGCATATGGGGGGGTTTGGGGGCAAAGCCCCCAACATGATGCTAGCTGTGTGCTGAAGGCACACAGTGCATCTCATTTATAAGAATACTGTGAGAGTAACCAAAGACCTACATGGAGCCACAGAAAGAGGAAGCATCATAACCTGACGAACCACCAATCAAGACACCACTTCTGTACTCAATGTCATTAAGAAAATATAATGATAAGCTAGAAATTTATGAGGTAGAGCCTGTATTTGACATGATGGTCCCAAAGGTACCCATTCTTCAATGCTTGCCTCCAGTTCGTGGGACTGAATCTTGTATCAGAGCTTGTTCAGGCTTGTTAGTACCAGCATGAACCATCCACGGTGGAACACCAAGCCTAGACTATGATAAATGTTGTCAAATTGCTTTTGATAAACATTTTACCCTTGCTGAGAGGCAACATCAACTGTCTGATGAGTAGGCATCCCAGTACCACTCGAGTGGGAGTAATTTTGAGTTTGCTCAAATAGCAATATTTCACTCGAGTTCCAGACGTGCTGTTGTATGTCATAAGAAACGTGTTGAGATTGACTGATATTACACGTCATTCAAAGTGAGCATTTGAATAATGAATTATTGAATTGGGTATGTGTCTGTTAGCCCCACTCGCTTCAAAAGACGTCTTGCACATATCATTTATCACTCTCTTAGTGTCATGTGAGAGCCTCGGATTCATCAGCAGCCTGTCAATGTCCTGATTGTATCTTTCTATTTACGTGCCAGAGTAATGGAAGGAACAGGCACACCTGTTGAGAAAGTCTTCTAGCTGCTTGTTCAATGCGGTCAAACTCTCTCAATTGTTCCACTTTCGCGCTCCCTGACTAAAAGGTGTTACTAACCTATGACATGTACCAAAAAGAAGCTTACCATGAATTTATCAATCGATAATTTGTGGCTTTTCCGGGCTTTCTTTAGTTCGTTGCGGAAGAGCACCTTTCCAATCAAGATTTTCAAAGGATTTTGGGTCTGCAATGTCTCAACGACTTCTCCGTGTCTATACAGTGTAGGAAAATCAGATATTGTGGTCGGTCGAATAGAATCAACACCACCAGCATGTAATCCTCAGAATTGCTTCCTCTTGAGCGGTTGCAGTAACGTCATGGCCATTCACGATCACCGGTTGAATTGTATCAAGAATCTTCAATGCTTCATCGCGCTGGAGCGTGGCCTTGTAAACTTATCGCTGGGTGAGTTGCTGAAAAAGAGGGGGCATGATTGGTTGAATAAATTTTGAACCATTATCAGTGCCCCATTTATCTGGCAATTCTGCGACAAAAGAGGCACGATTCAAAATATATGGCATTGAAAACTTGAAGGAGATGTACCATAAGTGCGTTTAAACCGTGTGCAACACAAAGTCTTGCAGATAGGTAGATCTGATCGCTCGGCTGATCGCGAGGTAGATAACACGTGTATTCAAATCCTCCCTCCAATGTTGAGGATGACAAAGGAAACACTCATATTAACCTTGGCCAGTCATGTCTGCTGGATTGCCTGATTCGGTGTTGCATCTGCTCGATGATCTACGCAAGGGAAAACGCTTAGCTAGCGAGAATCAATGGGTCTCTTATCAGCCGTTTCTTCTGTCTCGAGGCTATAAACTGCGTTCTCGATACGCTCCAGAATGGGAACCCTCTTGGAAAGATCCAGACATATCCATGGGACAATTGTCGTACCACGAAGACTCACTTACGCCAGATGTAAGTTTTTGGTAACGAGCTTCAACTTTATTGACATGGATAGCTTCAGAAAAACGCAGTCACAATGGACGCAGTCCGCTTGGCAGATAACCGCCACGTCATTCTTAAGAAGCTTCATACTTCATCCGAAGAACTCCAAATTGCGCAATTTCTTTCCTCAAACCCTCTTTGTTCTGATTCGAGGAATCATTCAGTACCTATTCTAGAGACAATCTACGATCCTTACAACAAAGATGTGGCGTTCATCGTGATGCCTATTCTTCTGCAGATGGACCATCTACCATTCCGCCGTGTCGGTGAATTCGCAGAGGCTGTACGTCAATACCTCACGGTTTGTACCTTCCCATTGGTCGTCGTTTGACTAAGAGTAAGTCAAGATCAGGGCCTTCAGTTCATGCACGAAAATAATATTGCTCATAGGTCAGAACTTGGACATTAATTGCAATATATGGTTAATTCAAACCTCTTTCAGAGACGCTTGTTATTTTAACTTAATGGTGGATGCTACCGAACTCATACCTGTTTTCACTTTTTTAAGCCCGATACTTGTGATGGCGTGAACCCGTGGAAAGAATGGCGGGAGCGTCATTCTTTGAAGTCCTTACGTTACTACTTCATTGACTTTGGTCTCTCGCGTCGCTATTCATCCAACAAAGGTGTTCAAGATGTTGGAATTTTGGGCCAGGATCAGTCTTATCCTGAGCGCTCAGCTACAACCCCTTACGACCCGTTCAAGACTGATATATATCATCTGGGGAGAGTTATCTTGAGAATTGTAGATGTAAGTCTTGTAGTTCTTGTTTATGAACAATGCTTATTCTTCACTAGGAGTACGATGGTCTCGAGTACTTTACTCAAGTAGGCAATGCAATGACACGGAAGAATCCAGAAGATAGAGCTTCATTATTGGAAATGTTGGCCGTGGTTGATCGTCTGAAGCCGAGGCAACTGAAGCGTCGCGTCTGGGCGAAGGAGAATTCAAAATTGTCACGTATCTTGATGCAATACTTCGGGTACAAATTTCCAATATGAGCTTGACTTCCTACGCTATGCCAAACATGCCATTTCACCCGTGTGGGGGTATTTCATTTACGTACATGTAGCCACTTGACATCGTCATGGGTTGGCTACGTCGTGGTCTTGTATATCCTCCAACTCCTTTATGGTGAACTACCTTTTCATTATAATTAGACAACAGGCGACCTGTTCTCGAGTAAAGGGGTTTTACTGTTCTCCTAGATTTATAACTTACGGTGGAAGAAAGGGAGATCAGACTTAATTGCCCGGCTGTCCCACAAATAACTATGCCGGTCGATCCATCAACAGGTATGAACCAGGACTCAAACTGAATGCTTGCACCAATTGGTGACAACAGATACTTATAGGGCACTTATCCGTCCATTGGATATTAAGAGCACACTGAAAGCAAGCAGTGATAGAATAGTTGCCGCACGACTGAACATTGGTTAAAGTCTTCCTGAGACCTTATTAATAACATGTGTCTGAAGCACGATCCCTTTGTTCGTATTTATTTTGGATTCAAAGACGGACTTCTTCAGCCAACAAGACCAGTGATTCGGAAGACATAGTATTGAACTAATGATATAAAGAACAACTTGAAATTAACCAAAACGTGGTGCCACTTCAAAGTTCCAATTGTGGTAACACGTCCATTCTTGGGAAACCGTAACCACTTCTCAAGGCTATGCAGATGACTCACAGAGACCCCACAGATAGACACAAGATGATACCAAGTTGAAGAGACGGAAATGTCATGGGAGACAATCTGATAGATTCCGGATAATTACGCCTGGCGGCGATAATTTACAGACTTTCAAAGAAAATGACCCATCAGTTTATTCTGGATTGGGAGCACTATCATATATATTTGATAGAATTGAACAAGTCATTGACATAACGAAATTGACGGCACTAAACGCTTCCTCGTGATCAGCGTATGAGGCTCTAGTCTTGAAAAGCGAAACAAAAAGGTGAAAAGTTATGACACCTACAAAGCAGAAGACAGCTCGAGGTGTGGTTGATTCACTCGCCCCAACAGCAGAATCGTGATCCGCTGACAACGTCGGTGCCATCGCCAAACCGAAAGTAACTAGTATCGGTATCGAGTCGAATAATCTATGTTCAAAACAGTTTGAAAAATGATAATGCGATGTTGTAAATCACAAACCTTTAGGTGATACCACTAGACCACGACCTTTCGATGCACCTCGATAGACGGTTTCAATAATGTCTATCATCTAATAATCCTGCTCAGAGGGATTTCTAACAGTAACGCTCCTGGCGAACCTCTTGCTTATTGTCCATCGCCCAATTACTGTGTAAACCGGTGCATTAGAACTGACCAGAAAAGCACACTACAGCTCAGCTGAACCTACATCTTGTTGTTATTACCAGTTCCAAGATCAATCATAATATGCTTATTTCTGAGTCGATGAAAGGTCCAGCTTGATTGTCGTGGTAGATGAGGTAGAACAGCCTCACCGATAGAAAAACATAACTGTGCATGGATCGTATAATTCGTACATCTAAGAGTGTCACGCAAATCTTGTCAGACATTGTGCGTTGAATGTAGTGGTCACTGACCTTATTGAAATCAGGAACCTCGGTGATATCTACGAGATAGATAACAGCGAAGTTCTGGACCTTCTCAGCAACACCAAACAAAGTCTCATCCATCGTCATGCATTGAGTGTCCCAGTCATGTCCAAAGCGAATAACGACGACACGATCCTCCTCAGACTTTATTGCTTCATCGACATGCCAGCCAGAGGGGAGGTGAGGAAGAAGATACGACATGTATAAGACGAGAAAAGGTTTGTCGCTACTTTGTTCCGCACGTGACGGTTACCCTAGTCACCAGTCAATTGACCTCTTTCACGTATTATCAGAAACATAGAATTGTGCAAATTCTTAGGTAGTGATTGCACAGGCAAAATTAAGTACTGTCGGCAATGAAGAAAGTCACCCCGCCAGGCGTCCCATATTCCTATCGTGTCGATGTCGCCCGCTTAGGCGCAGGCGCACCAGATAATGCCCGTGTTTCTTTCTGTACAGCTCGGGCACTAGATGAACGACCATACGATGCCGTAGCTCCGATGGACAAACGCCTCGGCGCGGCAAAGCTAGGGGCAATGTCCTCAACTACTTTTCGCGCTTGGGTAAAGAAGAGTTTGACACTGCGTTCGCAGATATTTTCAATATAGTAGGAATTTCCTGTGGATTACAAAAATCAGGGATAATGGGGCAAGGGTAGAGCGGGGCATACCACGGGGAACTATGAACATAGCTCCTGTCGCAAGCATGAGATTGGTATTGTGGAGTTTCAGACTGACAGCTCCCTCGATAATGTAGAAGATCTGTACCAGGGGATGTTAAGTGTACTCAAAGAATCATGAAAATGACGTACATAAGTATTGTCTTTTGCCTGTTTCGTCGGCTTCTTCTGTTTCGGGGGAATCTCGAGGACACCAGCAGCGATGAAGTCAGAGTCACCAAATGCTTTCATGTATTTCCAACCGTGGTTTTCTACCATCTCCTCTTCGACATCCTTCGCAAAGTATGCAACCTCTGACGAAGAAGATCATGACACTGCGAGATTAGCAAACCTGTATACAACTTACGTCGCTCTACTTCTTCTCTTGTATCATAATCAACAATAATACAGAAATTATCAGTTTTGTCGTCCCAGCCCTTCTCGGGGTTGGCCACAGGGATAACCTCGTAGTGGGGACCATTAGCCGTCTTGCTTCTGCCACGAGTCGAGCGTTTTCGCTTTCCAAGAGGCTCAGGCGTTTCCTTCGGTATTCGAATGATCTCCTTGATAGGAGGAACAAGAACATGACCATTACAGGACCCCTGCGGGCGCCCATATACCAACTTTTCACCTCGCCACCACTCCAGAGGTTTGTAATGTTCCCTCGCACTCTTGCGAACTCCCTCACGATAGACTAGCGGAAAAATTAGAGAACACGAATAGATAACAAGAGCGAGCACCTACTACGATTCTCCTTCTTTGGTCGTCCCCTCTGACGGGTCGGTTTCGATGGCTCTTCTGTAATCTTAATTTTCTTTGTGCGTGGAGGTGATGGTTCCGGTTCGTCTGCGAGAGGTAATTCTTCGTCAGAGTATGTATGTCGAACATCCTCCAAACTCTGCGCAATCTCATCCTCGATATCGGACTCACGCTCCTCAGGGACATCCGACAACGCTGCACGCCCTTTGCCTTTATCACGCTTGGAAGGCGGCGGAGTTTCCTCTGGTTCTTCGTCAGGCTGATCCTGTTGCTCATCATCATCATCCTCGCCCATTTCTCTAAAGCTCGTGCCCTGGGGTGCGTCCTGCTCATCCGAACTATCAGGCTGGTCATCATAGTGACCACCATACGCATAGTCTGGTACATTGTCATTATCATCCGAAAAGTCTTCTGGTGCAACATAGGAAGCAGAAAGTCGCGAACGCGAAGAATGAGGGCCTGCAGATTTACGCCAAGATCGTGGTGAAGGTATGTGGTCGAAGTCGATATCTGATGTGCGCGCTACAGTACGAGAGGAAGACCCATTTCGGTTAACTATAGGCGTCACCGGTTGTCTCGAATTTGCAAAATACTGCCTCGGGCCTGAAACCGGGTTTGTCATGAATGTATGTTTGAAGTTGAAACGGGACGCGTACTGTCAATGTCCATAGACATTTCGCCATACTCGTCAAGCTCTTCCTCAGGAGCAGGTATTGACTGCTTCTTCTTCTTTGAGACCTTCAATTGTGGTGGTGTACGCTTGTCTGCCTGCTCAATGAGCTCATCAAATGGCTCAAAGCCATCTGATTTGCGCTCGACGTGACGAACAGCAATCCCAGTCTTCTTCCCGACCTCTGGATTGTCACCTCTGTAAGGGATATGAGCCTTGAGAGGCCCGCGGCGGGCTGCACTGATGCTGATCTTGCGCGCAGGGGTCGCGGGCATTGTGGCAGGGAGATCGTGGGAATTCAACGCACGTCCAGACGCGCTTGACTCTGTTTGGCTCGTGTCTATTTATGTCGATTTGTCTCCGTCATTCCCTTGCACAATATTTTCGACAAGCATATGTACGCACATTTTCTACGCATCATGAATACACACGGCCAAGAAGAGGCGATAGAGGTATACTTTCGCTTACAGTTGCATAGGGAAAATTCTGACCAGGATCATCACAGTTGTCATCGGAATGTCTGGAGGAGTGGACTCGTCGGTAACAGCAAAATTGATTGCTGAACAGGTATGATGTGGATTTATGCATGCTCACAAGAGATACAGTCCTAACCTCCTCTAGGACTACGATCTCTCTGCTGTTTTTATGAGAAATTGGGACACAAGGGACGAGTCTGGCACAGACAAGGGCTGTGAATGGGAGAAAGATTGGGAAGACGTACAAAGAGTCTGTAAACTCCTAGACATTCCTTGTCAAATGGTATGAGGTTTTTTTTTTACTTCCAGCTTGATCTGATCTGTTTTCTGCCGTCAAGATCGACTTGTCGAAAGACTATTGGAACCGAGTGTTCGAACCTTCGCTACGACAATGGGAGGATGGCGTTACCCCAAATCCGGACGTATGGTGCAACAGGCACGTCCAGCTTTCTATCCGAGACTCAAATAGACTGAACTTTACAATCATAGGGAAATCAAATTCGGGGCACTACTTGAGCACCTCCCAATCTCGTCTAACTCGTCAATCGAAACCTGGTTTGCCACGGGTACCGTTCATATTATTAGCCTCGTTCTGCCTTTCTTGATTCTATTTTAGGGCACTATGCTCGTAAACAATGGGCTGATGATCCCTTGAACAATCTATGCCGTCCTCAACTCCTCCGTGCCAAAGACGGGGCAAAAGATCAAACATATTTCCTCGCTGGGGTCTCTGAAAAGGGTCTCCGCCGTGCCCTCTTCCCCCTTGGTGACCTTCTCAAATCGGAAGTCCGTGAGATCGCTAAACGTCACCGTCTGCCGACTGCTGAACGCAAAGAAAGCATGGGTATATGTTTCGTGGGTAAAAAGGGAAAATTTGGCGACTTCATCTGTATAGTGATTCTATAATCTACATCCCTGTCTGAAGCTAACGCGGATATGTCCACAGCCTCCTACATTCCTCCGAACCCGGGTCCGATAATCGATGTCTCCACAGGTTTTACAGTTGCGAAGCACCAGGGCTTGTGGAACTACACTATTGGTCAAGGAGCACGAATACCAGGCATGAAGGAGAAAGCCTTCGTTGTACGCAAAGATATTGCACAGAACACCGTCTATATTGCACCTGGCGCGTGAGTCTTTCCAGCACCTTTGATACGTGATGGTAGTCACAATCAAGACAGAGACAATCCCCTGCTACTGTGTAGCGCCATTGGCGTAACCAACTTTTCTTTCATATGGGCAGACTCCCCTCCAGCCGGCCTGCAAGAGCCGACTGGACATCGCGCACATGTAAAGTTGATGCACAGGATGAAGTTGGTCATGTGTTCTGTTTTTGGGTAATTGTCCTTTGCATTGCGTTGTCAAGTATATGCTGAGCTGGCCTCTAGTTCTCCTGGAACCAATCAAGTGACTATCAAGTTTGATGATCCTCTGTCTGGGATATCTCCTGGCCAGGTTGCTGTGATCTACGACACTGGGGGAGAATGGTGTTTGGGATGTGGGGTTATCACTGACACAGCTCCTCTCGATGTAGCTATCTCATGATGCCAGATGTATATCGGAATGTGAATCATCACAGGAAGACTCTAATAGACCGGTCACTTTGGATCCTTTTCATTGGCATGAACTTCCAGCTGTGCATCAGATAATAGTAACTTCCATGATTTTCTCAAACTGCGATGGCAATTCGTCTTTGTCCTCTTCGTCCTCAGGTCATAATTCACCCCCACCCTGTCTGGATAATTCACTCCTGTCCACTTTCACTACTCTCGTCATTCATTGTCTTCTATCCACACTGAGTCCCGATTAAGGCTCAGAAAAGTCGATGACCATATCTCCAACAGGCTGGAAGATACGTGGAGAAAGCAATGTAGGACTCTTAACACCGAATTTATAATCGTGATTGTACAGGTACAGGGACATGAAGGAATGGGAAACATCTTGTCCTTCATACATGTGAACGATGTCTATGTTACTGTTGTGGAGATGCAACGTCAGACATGTCGGCGAATATATGCCCACAGTCGCCTTGTGCACACGATGAGTCGGAAGAAGCCCAACAATGCTCCTCTATCTAGTTCGGAGCTGTACAGAGAGAAACACGGGCATTGTCTGACGCGCCTGAGCCTAAGTGGGCGACTTCGACACGATAGGGACCATACGAGACCTAAGACGGTGACTCATATTTTTATTCTTAGTAGGCAGACTGGCAGAGGGTCTGAATTATCACATTGCTTTACTAGGTTCTTCATCGTTTTGGGCTCTGGGCTCTGTCGACAATATTGAATCTTGACTGTACAATCGCTATGACCTACTAGAATTGGCGTAATTCTATGCCGATAATCTGTGAAAGAGGATAATTTACTGGTGACTGCTTCTGTGTTGTAATTCATTCTCTAGTCTCACTTTTACGGTGAGCGACAAATCTTTTTCTCGTCTTATACCATGACTTCCTCACCCCTTTGGCTGGCACGTTGATGAAGCGGTCAAGTCGGAGGAGGATCGTGTTGTCGTTATTCGCTTTAGATATGAAGCGAACACTCGATGCATGACGGTGGACGAGACTTTTTGGCGTTGCTGAGAAGGTCCAGCCAGATTTTCACTGTTATCTATCCTCGTGGATATAACCGAGGTTTCTGATCTAGACAAGGTTAGTGACTCGGACTACTACATTCAAAAGTACAATGGCTGACAAAATTTGCGTGATTATATATGCTCTCGATGTACGATCCATGTACAGTTAAGTTTTTCTATCAGTCAGGCTATTCTATCTTATCTAACCAGGACAATTAAGCTGGACCTCTCATCAATTCAGAAATAAGCATATGCGTATTATGATTGATCTTACGGTAATTGGGCGATGGTTCGCAAGGAGCGCTAGTGCTTGAATATCCCTCTGCAGCCTTCATCGAAAGGTCGTAAAGGTTCGTGATTTACAACATCGCAATGTTTGAACCGTGTTCGTCGATTACTCGATTCGATACCGATACTAGTTGCCTCCGGTCGGGCGATAGCACACTTTGCGTACGCGATTACATCCTGCAGCTGACCATTATTCTGCTTGGACGAGTGAATCAATCACCTCGGGCTGTCTTCGGGTTTGTAGGCTTCCTAAACTGTTCACCCTTTTGCATTCCGTTTTTCGAGACTGGAGCTTCATACCCTGATCAGTTGGTCGAGGAAGCGTTTAGCATGGTCAATTTCGTTATGTCTATGGCTCGTTCAAATTCTATCGACAAAAACAATTGATAGTGCTCTTAATCCAGGTCCTTGAATGATCTTAATAACAATATCTCGTCTTATATTATCTTGAATTCGGCAGTCGGCAGCTGCCACACCATTTCATCTGACCCCAAAATACACTGATGAGTTACAAGTCCTCGTGTAAATTACGTCCTGCCCTTTTGTTCTCGGTCTCTTTTCTTTAAAGATCTGTAGATTATTGCCGCCAGACGCGAGTATCCGGAACTTGTTTGATCGTGTCGCATGACATTTTGCCCTTTTGTTCTCGGTCTCTTTTCTTTAAAGATCTGTAGATTATCGCCGCCAGACGCGAGTATCCGGAACTTGTTTGATCGTGTCGCATGACATTTCCATTTCTTCAGCTTGACGTTTCTGTGGGGTCTCTATGACTCCTCTGCATAGCCTTGAGAAGTTGTTACGATCCAAAAATGAACGTGTTACTACAGCGTACCTTTGGAGATTGCCCACATTGAGTTAACGATGCCCTCCAAGATCAAATACAGCAGACCTATGTACCCAGGTCATCTGCGATTATTCAGCAAAGAACTAGAGGAAACGGTTTGTTCTTTCCACTGCTAGCATCCATTCAGGGCAATATTAAGGAGGTGGCATGTTGATTTCAAGCCGTTCCGCGGTTATTCACATCCAACCATCCAATTTGATTCATCGTTTCGGTGTCACGCCTTCTGAATCACTCATGGGCCTATGGAACTCCCTCTTGAGTAGGAACTACCGTAATCCTGATACACACGAACAATAGTATTGAGCCACACTAGAACTCAACGACATGCATGGTCTCAGAGAAAAGGAAGGGGCAAGCGTGAAGAATCTGATCAAGTACTATAGTGCTTAGAAGTAATGGTCGATGGGGAAGGTGCAGGGATATAACAGGACATCATCATGCGATACAGAATAGTGGCATCGTCAGTCCTCGCAATATCATACACGAAAGTCATATCCAAAGAATTGAATCAAGATTCTTAAAAACAATGGATTATCTTTCGACCAAATCCGGCGCTCCAGTTGTTTTGGCTTCAGGCGGTCGATCACAGCCAACATTTCCAATAACGAAGCTCTATCTGCAGGATCTTTCCGCGTCATTGCAGTCCCTATTTGAGAGAAATACTCAAGCCCGTCATACTCCTATACACGCATGAATGTAAATAATGATGAAAATCAAAAACTGTGTCGTACATTGACAACTTTGAGAATGACATTGCCTAAGTGGTATACGTCGGTTCTGAATGGATCGTATGGGATCGTTTCCGAACGTTCAGGAAAAGACTGATCTTGGGCAAATATGCCGACATCTCGAGTTCCAGAGTTCGTTGTATAACGACGGGATATACCGAAATCGATAAAGTAATAGCGCAAGGACTTCACGGAGCTGCGTTCTCGCCATTGTTTCCATGGTTTTACGCCATCGCGTGTGTTATTCTTAATAAAGTGAAATCCTCCGGGTATGAGTTCGGTAGCATCCACCATTAGATTAAAATAGCAAGCGTCTCTGATGGGATTCTTATATCAACTAAAACTCCCAACCAAGGTTCAGTATGCCTGACCTGTGAGCAATGTTATTCTCATGCATGAATTGGAGGCCCTGAATGTCATATTAGTTCAGTAAAGTGCTGCAAAGTAAAAGGACTCAGACCGTAAGGTATTGGCGAATTGCATCTGCAAATTCACCGACACGCCGGAATGGCAAATAGTTCATGTTAAGCAGAATAGGCATGACAATAAATGCCACGTCATTATCATTAGGATCATATATAGTTTCCAAGATGGGCACTGCATGATTCCTTGGGTCTGAAGATAGTTTTTTAGAAGATAGAAATTGTGCAATATGGAGCTCCTCCGATGAAGCTTTAAGCTTCTTCACCACGACGTGGCTGTTGTCAGCCAAGCGTATTGCATCCATTATCTCAGCCCGTTTCTGATAACCTAACTATGAGTACGGTTCAAGCTTCCAACGGTAAGACTTACCGCTGGCGTGAGTGAGTCCTCGTGTCTACA
The DNA here is from genome assembly GCA_017657235.1 of Termitomyces sp. T73sscA. Classification (NCBI taxonomy): domain Eukaryota; kingdom Fungi; phylum Basidiomycota; class Agaricomycetes; order Agaricales; family Lyophyllaceae; genus Termitomyces; species Termitomyces sp. T73sscA. The sequence goes on from JAGGAP010000018.1 coordinate 13,369, forward strand.
TAGTCCTACTAGTGAGATATTCGAATCCCTCCAAGATGGTTGCCAATCTGGAGCGTAACGAGAACGCAATTTATAACCTCGAGAAAGAAGAAATGGGTAATAATATACCCATATATGTTCACTTGCCAAATGTTTTCCTTTTCGTATATCATCAAAAAGGTCATTGCTTGGATCAGGCATTGCAGCGGACATGGAAAAGGAAATAGACACCTTCACATGTTGTCACACAATCACAAATATTTAATCACAGATTCCACAAGGACGGCTTACTTAGGATGGTCAAGCGTTTTCAGGTCATATTCGATATCTAGATAATCAATTGCCCATCCGGCCTTGTGCACCCCCTGAAGTGCTTTCTGTAACACACTTTCCTCGTTCAGCTGATAAAAGATGACAAACTTTTGTTTTGGATCTCTCCGAATAAAAGGCTCCTGAACGATGGCTTGACTCGTCAAACTGCTCGCAGATGACCTTCTTGTTCCAACGCCTCGAACCTGACAACCAGGTCCAAAGGGCTAGAAAACAGGCTTTGGACTACATTGATAAGTTCCCACCAGTCATCATCAACGGCCAAGACATCACTCGTGATGCTAGAGAGGCTGTGAAGAGGCAGATTGAGATGCAGTTCGTCTCTTTCCATTGAACTCATGATTGGGATACCGATATGCATAGGCATGTGACAACGCTTGAACTTTTACAGCCTCGTCGTGGGCAGTTCTTAGGAGGATTGTTTGCTTTTTTTGTTGAAATTACACAGGCCAAGAAAGAATACAAAGCACAAATCATTGAATTTAAGGTGATACCATCTGCTTTTCTATGGAACACTTTGTGGTGACTTTTCTTCAGTCAGAGACAGAGAAGGTCCGATACGAAGCCCTTGAAGCCATCGAACGAGAAGTCACTAAGAGGATTTCTCAAGAGGTGTGTCACTTCTCGCTTGCTGAAATGCTGTAATAATTGTGAGTATGCATTCAGGACAACACAGCAAAGCTACTGGATTTTCAGGTTGGAAGACTATCCAGTGACACCAAAAGGGTTGCGAATCAAATATATAAACAATCCATAGAATCAAATTATGCATTCTCATCCAATGTGAGATAAGATTTCTTTAGATTCTTAATACGCAGTTATTTTGCTCAATCTGACTATATTGCGTCTCAAATAATACAGCGACGCATTTGGGAGAAAAATGACATCGAGGAATTCGAGAAGAATCAAGAGCAAGAAGCTCAGGTGACTCAAGATTTGCCTGTGCAACAGGCAGCCTCTTTCCAAGGGTAAGATGCTGATTACAGGTGTAGAGATGATATTTGACTTGACTCTCTAGACTGTCCCCTCCACCACGTGTGATGCTTAAATCCGAGCAAGTCGAGATACAAGAAACTGTCGAAGTGTAATTTCGCAAAAGTTCTCTGCTGATGTATATAATAATGCACGTATTTCAGAGCAGTGCCACGTAGGGGCAATCATTGCAGACAAGAAACCTTCGTCACCTTTGGGTTTGTTGATTCTCGATGTTACTACTTTGTGCTGACTGGCTGATTTTGGCGCAGAAGTGTAAGCTCAGGTGGCTCGTCTGGTTATGAAGCCTCCTCTTCGAGTGGCTCAGTGTAAGTTTCAGCCAAGATTCGTGCCCAACTTACCCATCTGTAGTAGGGATGCCTATCAAGCAGCCACTGGTAGCCTTGATGAAGACGGGCTCGAAAATATCGATGTTGAAGCAATGTACAACAATGTTGTGGAAGTTTTTGATTTATATCATCAAGACTTTGCTCAACCTTTAATCGGAAGTCAGCCTTGATTTCTTGACGATGTTTTCTTGCATTCAGAGAAGTCATACTAATCGTATGCATGTAAAGAAATACTGAATGCCAAACAAATCAATCTTGTTATTGTCACATATCGTTATCTTAATATTCGGTCCGGACCGAAATACCGGGCGTGGAAAACCTCTGCCTTAGTCGATCAGTGTTTGGGCGGTCAACTCTTCTCTCACATTGACAAACGGTTGACCATGGCCGACCAACCTAGTACAATTCGCGTTATACCAGCATCTACACACAAAAATGGTCTTCTGGAAGAAGACTCCAGTTCGAGTGCGAGTGCTAGCCCTACATTGACCGCTCTGGAGACTCTACCTTCACTTGAGCCACAAATCTCTGAGCTGGAGACGCCACAACCAAGCAAAGCAGACGAGTTACCTACAGTTTCAGCTGTCCAACAGCAGCAAATCTCTATTACATCATCTAAACCGACCCCACAGGCGAGCAGCGACGATGCCACAACTCCGCCACGCACTCAGTCGGGGGCACCTTCCTCCATGAACCATAATAAAGTGCCAACGAAAGGAACAAAGAGCGTAAAAGATGTCCAAATCGATGAGCATGCGCCATGGCATGGTGTTGTCTTCGACTATGCCCCACAGAAGGAGCAGGGTAAGTAGCTGTGTTCAGCGTTGAGACATGATTCAGCCTAAATAATGGAGATGTTATGTAACTACAGCAGTCATATTTCCGGCAAAAATGGTGTACTCTTCACCCAACATACCATATAACGACGAAGGATGGGCTTTTCAACGAGCTACAGGCTATTCTGACTATGTTGGGTCTGGATTTGTCTTCCTTAATGTACACGGGGAGAAAAGGAGGAGGAATGTGAAGGATAACATATACGTGAGCAGTGACATATCTTGATTTCGCAATGTGTTCATAAATCACTTTTCGTAATCCAGGTCTTTATTGTTATGGAGGGAGCCGTCGAAGTCCTGATCCACCAAACATCTTATGCAGTTTCTGCTGGTGGCGTATTCATGGTACCTCGAGGTTCGACACACCTCTTCTCTCCCAGAGCTTGAGTCTTATCAACGCACACTATTCTGCAGGGAATTTCTACACCATCCGTAATATCTCTGCAAACGAAGCTAAGCTTTTCTTCATGCAGACACGGAGGCCAGAACCAGAAACAACGGTCGACACGAGAGGCACGAACCGTCCGACCTCGAAGGTCTTTCTCCTGGCAGAATGGTTCTTCAAGCATCTTGTGACCTACTTGATCCGCTTCCGCTCAAAAGCGTTCGATTGGTACTGGAGTAACCTTGCCAGGTACCAACATCACATCACGACACGGCGGCTGTACTTCTTGTTCTTCGTCTTTGGTCTCATGATACGACGATTGCCGTTTTTCGGCTCTCCACCCATTTTCAATATCCAGATCGTCCGTCTCAGATGAGGTTCTGTATATATCAAAGGGACATATCCACGGTCTAGATATATGGTTATATTCTGTCTTGAATTGCTCTTATGGTACATGTAATATTATTCAGATTTTTCGTTTCATTCAGTGACTAGAGCAAATGTTATAGGATAATAACCGTCGCAGACATGAAGACAACAGGACACGAAGTGTTAAATTAAGAGTTTACATAACGAATGGGTAGATGACTATAGAAGGTTGTATTCCAGGAATACTCTTGAATATAGTGAGCATCCTCTTCTTAGTTTCCATGTCGTATCTGACGGCCCTGAGTTCGAGGATCCACTTGTTGCATGTAAATCCTCTATCACCCCGACTTTCACGGCCTCGCATGGTCTCTCCGGATTATCAAGTGTTCATATGCTGTTCAAAATCAACACTGTGATTTCTCCGTAAATCTGTGTCTCCTTGGAAACCCTCAGGTGTCTAATGTGGAGGCCAGTGCTGATATATCAAGTGTATTCAAACGTTATGAATACATTCTTGGGAGCTCTATGTCTAATCGAAGGAGCATTCGAGCCCTTCGTTTATATATGGTTAATCAGCTGTTCCAGACGCAGCCTCGCCCCTCGGTCCTTCAGAGAATGGAATAGCTACTATAGAGCCACACTGCCGGAACTTTCATCTATGTCTGTCTATCCAAAGAGCTGCTTTATCTGTTTTAAATCCTACCTTTTCCTGTGGGCATGTCAATCCGCCTTGATGTCGCCTTTCCCGTTGCTCCAATCCAGAGTGATACGAACTGCACCTTTCCTTGTTGGTATCATCCATATCAATGAGTCACATCCATTATTGATGGACTCTTGGCAGATGATAAACTCCTTGTAAAGCTGATTATTTCTTTTGTGTGTGATAATGACTTCCTTGGACATGGGCTCATTTTTTGATCTTTCTCAGCTCACTGGAAATTGTACATATGGCACTCTCTCTATCTGACTCCTTACTTACCCTACTCTTTTATACTTGACTTTACTCTACTACTTTACTTCATCTCACTTTATGTTACTCTCACTTCCTTTTCCCAGCGAGGTGTTCGACACCTGAGATTTGTAACGTAGTCGGGAATAAATTCTTCACTTCCCCAATCCACCCTTGCTTACCAGTTCGTCTTTTCCCGATTGGCAACAAATAGATTTCCACAAGGGACTGATATATAATACAGATAATAATATTATTCCGAAAGCTAAGTAGCATCTTAACATTGAACACTAGAAAGAGGCAAAAGCTTGAAAGACAGTAAGATGGAAAACGCAACGCGAATCACAAGAATTTAGAGAACTATGCATTCGAGATGTGTAACCGAAAACCAACAGGCATTCCGTAACTCAGGATCCATATTATCTAGACTGCCCCAAAGCTTCATGACCGATGATGCTCTCCAGACGCCTGAGGTAACGTAGCGGATTTCAACGGTGTGCTCTTCACGAACGGACTGGATCCCCCCAAAAATTCTGCACCAACCGCTGCCGATGATAATGCAGGCGCCGACTCGAAGAACGACGACGCGGTCGACAACGGAAGGGACGGCTTGGCAAAGTTACGCTGACGACCTGGAAGGGCGGGGGAAAGGGGCAACTCTTGCGGCACTGACGGGAACGAGTCGAAGAAGGGTGACGGGATCGAGCTGGCGAATGAGTCTACGGATACATTCGACATCCACGAGTTTGGGCTTCCTGCTTCCTTTATGGGACTGGGAAGCAAAGGGGAGTCAGTAATCGTCTCTTCTGAGCGCATGGCGAACGCTGAAGCGTGTGGTGTGTATACGGGACTGGTAGGTTTCACCGAGAACAGCGCGGCATCTCGATTTTGTGTCTGTTGATATGTGGTATTTTTACTCGGCGTCTGGGTTGGTACTACAGCGTCAGGAGCACTGGTCAGGTGTGGGGTATAGACAGGGCTTATCGGTCTTGCAGAAAAAATCGCATCTATACTTTGATGCGGTGTCCCTGTAGAAGTGAAATTTGGACTCGCAAGCTTATCCTCATCTACGGAGTCTAATGCCCCGGTGGACGTTGATTGCTCTGAAAGATGAGGAATGGAAGTGTAGAACGAGCTCGTGGGACGTGTGGAGAGGACAGGTGGAAATTGCGACGTCAAAGGGACATAGAGGGATGCAGACCGCTTGGGTGAAACGAGCTCAGGCGGAGAGGGTAGGACCTGCTCGTTTTCCTGGATAATGGGGACATTAAGCGTAAAAGACATGGGGTCAAGCGGTGGAAGAAGTGACGCCGCAGATCTGCCCGCTTTTGATTTAGCAAGACCCTCTAAACAGCAAAGTTTAGTTAGTGTAACAATGAAGGAAGAATCTTATTCACCAATAGCATCATGCGCACTATTCGTGTCACCCACAGATGATACCTCCGATGTCGTTTTCCGATTCCGATTAAAGATCTTGTCAGTGAACGATGTTGACCTCCCAACGCCTGGACTCTTCTTTGGGGACAACACTGGCCATCCTATACCAGGACCATTGAACAGTCCGCCCTTACTCTCAGTTTCAGCACCATTCCCTACCGGCGTAGGAATGACCGACCAATCCTCCGACGACACCTCTGATGACGCAGAGACGCTGTCCCGCGGTTGGGAGTTACTGATCAGCGAGGTCTTCGAGGAACTCGCGAAGCGCTTCAAGCTGGTAAAGTACCGAAGAGACCTCGGCGATGTCTGTGTAGGGGACTTTGTCTCTGCCTCCGGTGCCGGATCGACAGGGCGTGCAGCCTCTTTCTCCAGTATCGGCGTAATTATCAAAGGCGTACTTTGGAGAGAAGGCGGTTCAGGCAATGGGCGGAATGGAAGGATCACAGATTTGGACCGGATAGATTCTTCGCGCCTCTCACTGTCCGCTGACTCTTCTCGCTTTTGCGCCGACTTACTCCTGAGAAGCGGATTGCGGAAAGTGTTCTTCGACTTGTTCTCTGATCCCTCCTGCTTTGCCCGAGCTTTGGCAACATTAGCATGTTCCTTTTTCTCTTCCTCAACTTTGACTTTAGCAGCCGCCTGCTTCTTCCTTTCCTCTTCCTCTTCCTTCTCTGTTTTCTCCTCGTTCTGCTCAAGCCCTACCTCCTTCGAACCGTCACTAGGCAACTCTCCATGCTCTAATGAGAATTCCAACAACGCGGCCTCATGCAACAGCGCAGCCAGCTCCCCATATCCAGGGCTCACCACCGGCTCGCTCGGCTTCTTCGGTGTCTCTGGCACCTTCGCATATATGCCCAAATGCGAAGACGACGATGTTGTTGCCGACGAGGGTATCTCCGTCACCTTCTTATGAACAACTGCAGAGAACGATCCAGTATTTGTACCTTGTTCCGTCGATGATGGAGTATGTGACAAAGATTGCGAAGATTTGTGTCCCTTGGAAGTGGTGCCGAACTCAGAGACCTGGGGCTCAGGCGTAGGGGGAAAGTACTCGTACTTGTTGGCTGGAGCGCCAGATTTCTGAGATACTGGGAGGAGGGCATCGCGTGAAGTAGTGGGCGTCACGTGGGATGCGACGCGGTTCGGGCTCGTCGCAAACATGCTTACTGGACGTGCGTTGCCGCTTCGCGGAGAAGTAAGTAACTCAGTAGGTTTGGGAACGGAAGAAGTGTCGGGGACGCAAATCGGTCTTGATTCGGAAGGAGCAACCTCAGATGAGGTCTCGAGTTTTGATTCTAGATCAGGTATAGATTTCTTGGTATCCGTAAGGGTATTTGGTTTTGATGTTGAAGGAGTGTCGATGACCAGGGGTCGGCATGGTGGAGGGGCGGAAAGAGGAGAGATTTGCCCAGGGAACATGTCTTGGATGTTTGCGACAACCTTGCCGAGATCATGGACGGCGTTGGCGAGGCTGAATGGTCCCAAAGGAGAAGGTAAACTTTGGTTCGTGTTTGTAGTTGACTGAGATAGAATGCTTCCTGCTGGACTCAAAGAAGGACTTTTGTCGTCACTTGCAGGCTCTACGTTCATCTTGAACTCGGCCTTAGTAGTCTCGGAAGCTGACGGAACAGCGAGCGGTGTGGGAGTCGATAGCGCAGGCGCAGTGGGCTCTGTTATCAGGTCAGCCTTTCCTTCTGCCATGTCCGTTTTTGTAGATTCTTCCGGTACAGAAATAACATGTAGCTTTGTCTGCTCATCTGAAAGTACGATTGACGGTGTGGGAGGTTGAGGAGTGGCCGGTTCGGCAGCCGGAGTCGGCTCATCAGATGCCTCTGGTGGTGGAGATGAAACCTGATGCTGAGCAGTAGTTATGTCTTCCTTTTCCTGATGTTCCGGAACTATAGGCAATGGTTGGGATGCTGTAGCGGCAGAATCCTCCTCTCTGTCATATGTCATCGGGGCAGGCGATGCTGCATTGGCAACAGCGGCAGGGCGCATAGACACCTCAGTTTGGCTTTCGGCCTCCACTTTACGCGCCAACTCAAGCGCCGTTGCGAAGGAAGTAGCGCGCGCGAGTTCTCTGCTACCTGTGGACTGAGGCGTCAGCGCAGATCCTGTTGTTTGTGGCGTGATAGTTCCTATGGTCCCCGTATGCTGAGGTGTGAGCCCCGTGAACTGCGGAGAAGGTGACGACGTCGACGATGGCGACGACGGAAGATATTCACCATCCATCTCACCATTACAGACCCCATCCAAATTTGGCATCGACACAACGCGTCCTCCATCGAACGGCGAGGCAGTACGGCCGCCAGTGATACCGCTGACAGCCCGTATGCCTGGTATGCGGTTCCCGTACAACTCCCCGCGCCTCTTCAAAGGCGCATTCTCAGCTGTTGGCGGTGCGCCGAGCCCAAAACTGCCTCTGGGGACCGGCACGCCACCCTTCCTCTCAAATTTTGCTATCCTGTCCCGCAACGCGGCCGAGTTGGAGACCGCGCCGGATGTGGGAACTATTGAGGGCGACGATGGCCGGTCGGAAGAGGGCAATGCATTGCGCTGCTCCAGGGCAGCTATGCGCTCCTTGAGGTTGCCTGGTTGCGGTTGAGCCCTGGAATTCCTGTTAGCGAGGTCAGTGTGGCGTCCAACGATAAAAGGAGTTTTCACTGACATTTGTAGATTCGAAAGAGTGTGTATGTGCTACGAGCCGGCCAGCGACAGTAGACACCTACAGGGTCAAGTGAAAAGTTAGGAACAACTTCAAGTGAAGTGACAGCCGATATTGATTGTGAAACGAAACGGTGATGTCCGTGGCAATAGCTGATCAGCCTGTCTACTCTACACTATTCCCTATTCCAATTCCCTTAGACAGCCAGTACGACCGGCGCTTGTCTGTCTTTCCTGAGTCTCTAGACGACGGTGGTCGCGTCGAGGGTCCCTCAATGATCTCAATGTCGCTACCGTATTGTAAATCCTCCTTTTCATCCTCACTCAGCGTCTCCTCGTCTGTTGTAAAGGTGATGTGTGCGTTCTTCCTACTTCCAGTTCTCTGACGCTTGGAAGGAGGTTGTTGCCGTCCAATTTTGTACCGGCCCTCTTCCTCCTCCTCGTCAGTCACATCGTGTCGTCTCTTATGTGAATTTACATCCTCATTGTCGGCCTCTGCCCACGCCGACTTGACGCTGTTCGCACCGGTCGCCGTTAATGTGGGTTTCGCAACACCAATCCCCTTGGGCACGCTGCCGTTCACAACTGGCTTAGCCTGAACACCAAGCAGATTGTGCAGTACACGTTTGTCATAGACCTCTTGCACAAGTTTCCGGTGATTGATCGTCTAGTCAACGCGTCATCATTTGAACTTCGTTCTCAATCGGGAAACTAACCTCCTGCGTGACGCCCATAATACGCGACAGAATACTCAATTCTTCGGGCTCATCACGAAGGCTGAACGCCCTACCCTGTCTTCTTGAACTCAAGATCCCCGCCGTCAAGTACGCTGACGAAGTCAAGATACCATGCGCGCCGGCAAATGTCTGCCTAACCTTTTGGAAAGCGAATGAACCCCTCGAAATATCGTTTGCTGTCCAATGACGACCCATCAACTTCATAAAGAAACAGAAAAGTAAACTACTCACACGGATCCACCGGGTCCTCAATTGACAACAGTCCCTGCTTATATTGATCGAACCATCCCCTCCTCCGTTTGTTGAAATACATCCCTCCCTCCCTCACCGAAATCCCCACCTCATTATAGTTGAAATAACATCCATACAACTCAAAAAACTCCATCACTAGCACGCCAAGGTTCGAATCCGCATCTATCTCTCCCCTCCGAATTTTAGGGTGCATCTGCAAAAAGCTCACCGCTAGACACACGATGCTGTAACTCCCCAGTCCGCCGCTGAATACCTCGTTCATACTTCGTTGACTCAGAAACGCCTTGGTTATCATGACGAGACTCCGTAACGCTAGGCTGCCTTTTCCGTCTGCATCTCCAGACCCATGGAAGTCCCTAAGAAACCCATTGATGATGTTTCCCGATACAACGCCGTTCTCCTGGTTTAAGCTTATGTCCACATTGAACCGCCCGTGCGTTGTGACGAATTTAACAATAGGGACTTTGGCTTTTGCGATGATGGTGACACGTTCAGTAATTCCTGCACGTCTGAGGGTATTCGCAAGTGCATGTAAAACAGTGACTTTGTCGCCGTAAGCCATACTTTTGGATAGAATGACAAGGTCAATATCTCTGCATGGACTTTATCGTTAGCGGGGCTTGTCTTTTGGACGTTTACAAGACGGCATACCCTAATGGCAGGTATAATTTTGTTGCATAGCTTCCAAACGCGTGAACAGAGGCATCCGGAAAGTTTTTCGTGATGGCTCCAGTAATGAGGGTGACTACAAGACCGCGTACTTCGTCTTCAGCGGGTGTCGGGGATATATAGTTCATAAAGGCCTCAACCTCCCTGTGTAACCTACGCTACAGAAATCAGTTTGGGAAAATCAGATAGCACAAGAAGCGCACAATTCAGCGACATGACGACATTGCGTCCAATCCAAGTTGGCAATCCACGGGGACTTCCTCGACGCAGCGTCCAACCTCTGCTTCTTGCTCGCGTAGCCATCGTCAAGGTCGAACGAATCCCATTTACGTTTTGCACCTCGGGAATCCATGTCGCGGTCGCGGTCGCGAACTCGGTCTCGTGTCCGATCTTTATCTCCACGTTCCCTATCCCTCTCCTTCTCATCACTCCTCCTCTTCTCTCTACTCCGTTCCCGGCCCCTTGAGCGATGCCCATCTCTTCTCTCCTTCCTCTCCCTCTCCCTCTCCCTCTGCCTCTCTGGCGTCCTTTCTCGCTCTCGATCTCGCGCCCGCTCACGCGACGTCTCTCGGGCCTTACCCTTCCCTTTGTCCCTTCCAGACACCACCACACTCTCCCCATCCTCATCATCTTCGAACTCGAACGCAATAAAATCCGCACCATTTTCAAATCCACTCCTCTGCAGTTTCGGTTGTTCTCTCGCTTCAACCACTCGAGGTGTGTTATCCAGTTTCAATTTATTCCCGTTCCCACTCCCGCTTGCCTCGAGTTGAGGGGCAGGTGTAGCTGGTTCGGACTCCGGTTTTTGGCGCCGTCTGCGCGCGCGGCGGCTTTCTGGATTAGGCGTGCCTTCGGACGAGGGGGGACCCGACTTGGGCACTGTAGGTTTCATGTAGCAAACCCGCTTGGCGTGGTTTACTAGTCGGTGATTCGATTCGCAATAGTCAGCCTCTTGGCGTTGCAGCAAACTTGACCCTCGCTTACTATTTTCTGTTTGGATCTAGGGACATCGGTAAATAACGGATGCATATCTTGACTGAGAATTTAAATCATGATTCGCATGGGAGAAAAACTTGGAAGGCATTGTTGAGAATCATTATCAAATTGAAGGCTACTCGTAGAAGTATGAGGCGGATGGCTTGTGGAGAGGTCCTTAAATAGTTTCTTTGGTTCGCAGACCTTTCTAATCATGGATAGTCACACGCGCGCGTATACTTACGGTTGGCATCGACCTGAGAGTGATGACAATCTTCAATAATAAGTCAGCACGTATTTCAAGTGTGAGTAATCTTACCTATTATTCTGGGATTTATAATGGTCGTTGGAAGCTAGCATTAGGTCTACTGGAAGAAGATATTGTCATAGATGAAAATACTAAGAAGTACGAGAATGAATGAAAACTGACCAGTAAAATTCGGATGAGTTCCTATCACCTTAGACTGCCACGTGTAGATCAGGTGAGCAGGTACATCTTAAAGTATCTTAGTAGTAGCAGTACTAGGAACTTGGAAAATTCCCGCTAAAACTATTCTCGGATTCTATCTAGCAATATTTCAGTCTTACGCAAGATGTATCGCACTCTTCGAGCAATCGCTCTAGACATGACCATAGATCCAGTAATTCATAACACGCTCTACGACTTTTTATTTTATATGTTTTACACACAGAGAAAATAATGCTAAATTTCCTGTTAGACGCTGTCTAACAAATAGTTTTCTAAGGTAAATGAAGTCGATTCCACCCAAATCAAGAGGGATGATTTCTAACTCAAAGCACGCACGGTTTCTCTTGCGACAAGCGGAGCTCGGACCCGCATTCACTTTTCTGCATGTTAAGAATCAGCAGGTGCACGTTGGCAAATAGAATCCCATAAAAACTTACGGTATGTGGCGCATCATCGTCATGTGTGAGTTCAACGACACGGTGAACTGATATCGTGCCTGCAGCTCTAGCGGACTTGTAATCGCTCAAAGGTATCTCTGTCGTCACCCTTCGTGAGGTATTCATGCGTGCTCCACTCAATGCGAACCGGCCGCTATAATTGAGGGGAGTAGAGTTTGAAGAGTTCGGCCCAGTGCCTTCGCTAGAGAATGAATCGTAGGTGATGAAGACGTTACGGAAAACGGTAGTCGAGGCTATCACGGAAACGACCAACGCAAAAGGCAGGCACATTATATTCATGACGGGATTGAGGCCGAGTGACGCAAAGACCATTTGTACCAGGTTCGCACCGAAAGCAGCACAGAAATAGCCCTGCACGATACGATATGAGTCGTGAGGCATACAGTTTCAAAAGGAATCTTAACGCGCAATGCCGTCTCTCCAGAGTACATGGGCAATGGTACTCGATCGACGCGAAGAACTCAGACGGTACGCGCAAAGAATTAAGATCACCAAATCGAATGCCATGGCTTGAAAAAGGTCAGCAATAAGCGGTTTAATGAAGGCATGTGTGCTCAACTGTAAGCAAAGACTGCTGTCAACAATGGTTTCGGCGCAGTCGAAATTACTGCACAGACGCCTCTCGTTGCGTCCCATTGAGCTCGCGAATACCGGAAAGCTGGAATACAGCTTGATCAACAGTATACACAATCTTAAACGAAGGGATCGATTACTTTGGCACCACATTGCAATCTGTCCGCAAGCAAGGAGGCCCAGGAGAATCGTGACCTTGATATCCCGATGCCATACAGCACGCGTCCGGAGGACGAGGATAAGAGAGGATAAACAAGTTCCAATAGCATCAGCGACTAGGTAGGCGGTTCGATCATGATAGTGCCTTTGATAGTCTGGAACTTACTCTTCGAGATCCAGGTGACCTGTTGACAAGGGATTTGGGAGATGGCATTCAAGTTGACCGCCAAAGCAAAGATATGCAATAACATGCAGACGCGACAGATAAAGTACAAGAGCTATTCGCAGATCGTATGCCATGAGACGCGTCAATGATCCAAGAACTAACACACCATTGGCCACCTAAAGGGACGCTTCCGCTTGATAATCGAGAAGTCGAAGCGCAGAGTGCTTATAACGTCCCATGCGGCAACTCCACACAGGGTTAGAACGAAGGCTCCGTAGATACCTACGACCAGAACTTTCAAGCTCTCAAGTACATAATCGTTCGAGTGGAAACTCACGGGAGCAGCGTATGATTACAGGCGGCGACAACCAATTCGTCATGACTTGAAAGAAAGTATGCGAATCTCACGGGTGGAGAAAGGTGGTTAACTCGTATTGACCTTAAGCGGTCCTCCGGGCAATGGAAAGCGTCGTCAGAGGGTAGAAAAGAGGAGAAACGGTGGGAACAAAAACGTGGTGCTGAGCTCGGTGATGGAAGAGCATAGGAAATCGGGTTCGGAGATCGGTTGGGCGTGTCTGTGCTTGTCAGGGCGCGTCTGACGACCAAGATTTTCCATATAGACACATCGACTCAGTCGAAAACTGGAGAGGGAAAAATATTTCTCCGGAATTAGCCTAACGCAAATTTTCTGTCTATGAATTAGTTTAGTATCCGACAGCATCTGACTGTCATTCGCAGTGACAATGGAAAATCAGATCTACTAGTATAGGCGCTGAGCTATAGAGCGCGACGCCGGGTCTTTTATGCGGAGTCATGCGTGGACCTTTGGACCCGACAATATTTTACGTACAGGTCGACCGCATTTAGTCATCGTCAATCTCGTCATACAATGATTAGGTTGGATCTCGATATCAGGAAAAACTTTAAAAAACATGCGCTTCTTCATAGAATTGTTGCAGGAACCCGGATGAAAAACCTAGCCAAGTAATTCACCCTAGGCTTCCAAGAAATATTTCCAGACTCAGAAACATTGGTGTTACAGGCTTCGCAACATAAGTATAGCACCCGAGACGATGATTTGACATGATCTGTCTTCCAAGTTTTATTTGGCTGCTGTTGAGATTGTCAAAGTCTCTTTGATGGATAATCAGTCGATCAATACTCGGAACAACTCGGCTATTTTTTTTGACCGCAACGATTTGTCCTTACTAGCTTTCTACGGGTTTTCTCTTTTATCATGGCCATGAGATTGTGGGTACCTTGATGTTCGTGCTGCGAGACTCAAGTTCTCCTCTAGCCTTAATGTGCGTAAGTTGCATCTAATGATCGGTGAGTGACAAGATAAGTACACTCCCGGACTCTCTTGTAGGTCAAATATGACCCATATTGACCGTGCCTGGGTTCGCGGGTAAGGAAATTCTATTTTAACACTTGTGTTATAAGTTAATACAGTTTTTCGCCCTGTAGCGCCCCCCTCACTTGCTACATTACCTCCAGGCTTTCGTCCAGCCTTCAACATGAAGACGTCCACTCTCTTCTCTGCTGTGTCTTTCATCGTTACCTTCTGTAGCCGCTCAATCCTTGCGCAAACTGCTTCCGAGAACGTGACAGCTACAATCGTTGCCAATGCTGATGCTGGTAGGAACAGATCTAGACCGTTATCTACGAGAAATACTCTAATTTTTGCCCTCAGACAACATTGATCTCACCGTTCTCGGCGACACTTTGGATATTGCCCTCATTGAAATCGCGGACACTTACGAAAGCACACCGGTAACGGTCAATTCGACCATCACAACTCTGTCTCGGAGAAATCTCGGACGCTTTGGACGCTTCGGAAAGCGCGATGACCCCAGCATCATTGATGTGCATAGTAAGCCTCATCATACATTCCTATCTATTCTAGTTGATTAGAGCTTCTCGTACAGCACATGTTGTTCCTTCCTGGTACAAGAAGTTGGTCCCAACTACAGGAGGCAATCCTACTCCAAATTGGGACATAGACACTTATCTGTCCTTCATGGCTTCAGAAGGAATCGCTCATTCTGTATTCTCCTTCTCCGCTCCTGGCGCAAATGTGTTCCAGGGCTCGCAAGGCCTTACCATTGCACTTGCACGTCTGATGAATGAACAAGCCGCTGCGTATTGCCGTGCCAACCCGACAAAACTCTCCTTCTACGCGGTTGTTCCCCTGCCCTACACCTCCGCAGCTATCATCGAGGCCAAATACGCTCTGGACGTTCTCGGCGCCGCAGGGGTTTTCTTGACCTCTAACTTTGAGGGGACTTATCTTGGAAACACTCAGTTTACTCCTTTCTTTGATGCTATGAACGAGCGCAGCGAGAAGCAGATTTTCTATATCCACCCCGGTACTCCCTATCTCAAGGTCAACGGCAAGCTCGTTGAAGCCAACCCGACTCCATACCCCACTGGCAATATCGAATTCTAGTACGCCTCTTGACTTCCAAACATCCGTTTGAGCTCACATGTCCTCGCAGCTTTGAAACCGCGCGGACTTTGGAAGACCTCACCCTTACCCGGACTATCCACAACTTCACCAACATTGATTACATTATCCCCCACGGTACGAATCTTTCTTGGTGATATACAATACGCTAAATCCACTGGCAGTCGGTGGTGCTTTCCCTGCAACCATCGATCGGATACTTAAATCCGCTCCTGCTATTTATGATGCCTCTTTTCAAATTTACCGCACTCGGTAAGAGAATTCCGGTTTTTTTCATCTGCAATAATCTCATGCGTTCTGTTCCAATAGTTTCTGGTGGGATTCGGCAGGACCCACCTACTACCATCAGGTTGCTGGCCTCTTAGGTTACGGAATTCCTACCACTCAACTGCTTTTTGGCACTGTATGATCTGTTCCTATTTGTCATAACGTAGTACTTACAGGACACCCTTTAGGATTACCCTTACGCACCGTCGTTTACTCAGGCGGCATCACTCGCAGCTGTTGAGGGTTCAACTCTGATCACCGATGAACAGAAAACCGCGTTGTTTACGACCAACCCCAGAGCTCTTTTCGGGTCTAAGATATCATGTATGTTATTTGTGCCTTATGCACGTTTCCAATCTGACGCTTGTTCTCACGCAGTGTAATCGCCAACGTTTATATATGAATCAGATCCAATTGTTCTGGACCTTCAAAGCTTTATACTATAATTGGACTTCCATACAACAACATGGCGTATTCGTTTATTAAGCACATTGTGTCGTACCCTCTACCTCGAATGACTGTGCCCGCGAGCACTACAACTCTGTCCCTGCCGCTTCACTGAAATATCTGCATTTTCCTCTGTGCTAGACGCTGAATCGACGCCCTTCACCGTACTCATTGACCCCTGCATACATCCTCTGAACACATTAGAGAATATCCTTGATGCTTTCTGCCCCTTTTTCGGTAAACTTCTGTAAATCACCGTCGACTATTTGAATTTGAAATCAATGGCGCTAAGTCCCTCAAAGGTGATGTTTATCGGGACGAGTTGCTTCATAACCTCTACATGATTCCACTATTCCGGGGATTATTCAAAGATACAACTCCAGTAAGTCGTAAATGACGTCTTCTAAGTCATTTGATTGAAGTCACTCATCACTGGCCTGCGAAGATGAAAACATCACCTTTACGATTTTCCACCGTGGGCGTAGTACAACATTAACTCTTTTTGACATGGCACTTACATTCATTCTGCCCGACTCGACGCGGATATTAAGGTTCTGACTAGAAAGCTCGCGATGGAGGTATGAATCCAGTGTGTTGCAAGGCTAACCTAACCGACTGTTGATGGTGAGCTTCGGGGTTCATATGACGCAAATTCCTCCCTCGCGGAACGAACTTTGTCCATTTGAGCTCGAGTGTTCAAAAACTGACCTTGGGTAAATTCTGTGTACATAGTGTGCGACTGGACTTGCATTACCGTGTGGTGGATTGTCATTCCACGGATGGGGAATCGAAAGCAAGGTCCCAGGACTTTGGCAATGGACGACATTCTTCATTTCCAGTCACAATCGTATGGTCGACATAGTATCTTGGTTGAAATTCCCTGGGAGTGAATAAGAAAGTCTGAAAGACGACCTGGCCCGTGTGGTAAGGCAATCTATGGATAGGGTCCATATGAAACATTTTATAAGAATCTATATAGACTCGGTAGCAGAGCAGTCTGATCGTAATATTGCCAGTCTATTTGAGAGCAATAAGAATCTGTATTAGCGGGCGTCAGGAATCATAAAAATTCTTGTTATGAATTGGCTTCAAAATAAATATTACACATATATCGTACAATCACGCTGTCATGATGGACTATCAGTATTCAGCAGGCAAGGAAGACATGAATTGACCCACAGATATAAAAACCGCAATCCGAGCGAGTGGGAAACAGGAGTATGAGAAGAATACACGAAACGTAAGAGACAAAAGGCTCATCACTCGTTTGATCATCGTGAATCCCAGTAATACCGAAACGCTGGAGGTTTCTTTAACGATTGATCATGATCGTAGTTTGGAGAATCTGATGTTGGAGACGACGCCATACTTCGAGTGTATCTGGGGTGTCGCGGTATATCGGCTACGCGATCAGGCTAATCACAGTCAGATGAACTCGATGGGTGCATGTTTCATTTCAAAGATGCAATTTACCAGTGTAACTTTGCTGTAGGAACTCTCTCGCTTTTCGGAATTACTCGGCAGGTGCGATTCAGACCTGGCACCCAATTCTGCATCGACTGCCATCCGCTGGCGGCGACGCCTTTTTCGTCGTATTTGAAACCATACTGTGCCAAGGATGACGAATATAACAAAGACTTGTGTCAGCGTATAATCAGCGTATAATTAACAGGAGATCAACATTTGAAACATACTGAATACTGTAATGAGGGCAATCTCCCATTTCGAATTCAGGTGGCCACTGGGTCTGTCGCGGATGAACATGAAAATGAGCCGGGCGAAAGACGCTGTTCGGCTTCGCACCCTTCTTGAGCCCCGACCAGGGACTGGTTGACCATGGCTACTCACGGCAGGGCAGCAATTAGGTAAGAGGGAGAAAGGGGGAGAAGGTGTGCAGCGAATAAGACAAAGTCGTTCTACCACGCGGCTTTATATATATGTGATGATTCATGCCATCTTCCAAGAAGTTTTAGCGTCAAGTTAACCTAATTGCGCCAAGCCAGCCGAGGATTCGATGTCATGGGCTTGGGGGGAGAACGACCTAGCACACTGAGCAAATGCCAAGTCGCCAAGCAAATCGTGCCGCTGGAAGCCGTTGTAGGCCGCAGATGCCGATCCATTCAAGCTTTTTCACATGAGTCTATACAATCTCCCCAGCGCAGATAAGGAGCGTATGAGGCTCATGTATAAAAACCTCTCATTAGACCAAGCGTCAAGGCTATGGTAGTGTTGCAGATGTTGAGTTGGCCAAGGTGTCTGATCCATGATCGATCAAAATTCGCGAGCTCGATCAAGCGGGCAATCATTTAACATGCCGTTTCCGAGTTGCCTTGTATATTACTCTCTCATGACCAGCATTGCAGCTGCCTTTGTTCAGCGCGGCAAGAAGGTATTTTATCATTTCAAAGTACCTGCTTTAGGCTCAGCGATCAGATTGTAGCCATTGGCAGGAACTATGCTGCCCATGCAAAGGAATTGAACAACCCTACACCAAAGGAGCCATTCTTTTTCCTTAAACCCACCTCGAGTTATGTGCCGTCTGGTGGGTGCGTCGAGATCCCATGCGGAATCATCGCTCATCATGAAGGTCGGCGTTTTTTGCAAAGCCTAATACGCTTACTTATCCTCTCAGTGGAGCTTGGACTCGTTATCGGCAAAGGTGGCCGTGACATTTCGCAGACCGATGCTCCTACCCACGTTGCGGGCTACAGTACGTTAGGATTTCCCTATAATTACATATTTTAAATTCACGCATGTGCTACGATTGAAGCTTTGGCCGTTGACATGACGGCACGTAACCTCCAAGACAAAGTCAAGAAAATGGGTCTGCCTTGGTCTGCCGCAAAAGGTTTCGATACATTTACTCCGATAGGGTATGTATGCATTCCTCGTTTCCGTACTTTCGGCTTGGCCCTTGCTATCCTTCGGTGGCGTGTGTCATTGAATCATTATGAAATCACACTAAGTCGAAATTCTATGGCTAGGCCCTTTATACCAAAGTCTACAATTTCGGACCCTCATTCTCTTAGGCTTTCCCTCAAGGTCCGTCTCTCTGCTCAAATTTCGATGTTGCTATCCTGAACCTGGTTGCTTAGATCAATGGTGTACTCAAACAAGATGGGGTAACTTCCGATATGATATTTCGCATCCCACGGCTTATTGAGCATATCTCATCAATCATGACACTAGAGGTAAGGTCTAAACCCGGGTTACAAACTTCTGAGTTCATTCTCGCTTCATCTAGGAGGGTGACCTCATTCTTACGGGTACACCCGAGGGAGTAGGACAGGTCGTGCCGGGTGACAAAGTTGAATGTCTCCTGGCTGACGATAATGGAAAGGAACTCGCAACTCTCAACTTTACCACGGTCACGAGGGAGGGCGGATACGAGTTCCAACCGTAATGAGAGTAATTCTAATAACTTCATAGCAACCATGAGAATGAATGACATGTGACGCAGGTGGCGGCCAAGTATTCAGCTTGACATTATTGAGATGTGGAATGCAAGAGGAAGTACAGATAACACGTTGAACAACAGAGTTCCAAGTAGCAGTCACAACAGTTCGTAAAAAAAGGTGATAACCGACTATCCAAGACTAGTATCCCCATTTTCAGCCGACATGGCCAAGGTCATATGTCAAGGTGCCTTTGCGCCAACATTAAACATATCTATCCGTCCTTCTGGTGGACTAATGCTGATCGCCCGGTCTGCCTCCAGGTCATCCGTGCCAGGATCACTAGTAATGGTCCAGCTCCCTGTCGTGGGTGTCAAGGAACCTTCGCCTTCACTCGAGCCAGTATCCGCACTTTGGAATTCTCCAAAATCTCCGAAGGAATCATCAAACGAGTCATCGAATGATGCGGCAAAGGAGAAATCGGACGCGCCGTCATGGGATGTCAAAGCTACAGTATCGGAAAAGGGTCCAAAGCCGTCCTGCAAAGGAATGTGAGAATTCACATAAATGGAGGAAAGGAAGTGTGTTGTAGGAAAAGAGAGAGAGAACGGTGCATATAAGTGGACAGGGAATAACGTACGTCCATATTTGAGTTGAACGGATCTTCCGTCATGGCATGCACATCTGCATCAGGCGGGGCAAACGAGTCCTAATATGAGTGAAAAGAATAAACCAAGCGTCCTTGACACGTAACGGAGAGAGGAAGAAGCAAGGTGGTCGGGAACGACAGAAGAGTATGGAAAAGAAAGTGAGAACTCACATCAAATCCTGATGTTCCAAACACTGACAGTGGCCGTCTTTCTGAAGGAGGTCTTGCAGATACAGGAGGCGCACCGAGGCTGAAGGTTGATTGGGAAAGCCACCCACCCTCCTCTTCGTCGTCCTCGTCATCTGACGTATTGTCATTGTCCTTCGTGTGCATCTCCTGTGCAAGGTATCGTGCAAACTGCACACGGGAGCACAACCAACTTTGAGAAAATAGGCGAAACAACAAAATGGACTTGGATTGCTCACATGGGATGCCTGGTCTTCCTCCGGCTCCTCCATCATCGCCGCTGGCCCAAAATCTGCAGTGCTCTCCCTTACAGGCCGTGCACCCATTGCCCTTTTGAACTCACCACGAGGCTGTGAAGGCTCCCCACCCGTTGCGGGAGAAAAAGCTGACGTATGCGAAATCACGTCCGCATCGCCCTCGTCCACCTTCCATCGCGAGATATTTTTCGCCGCACCAGGATCAACGAGTGGTTTTCCGCCTCCAAGCAGTCGCGTGTCCTTGCGTTTTGTCTCGTGGTATCGCCCCACGACGTAATCGTCCCACCCTGGTGATGGCGCGTAGGTAATCAGGACAAGCCGTAGATCTGGTGGAAAGTGCTCCAGCGCTGAGATTACGTCCTCTGCCATGAGTGTTAAGTGCCCCATGTAGCCGAGTCGCGCGCCGTTATTTTTTGACCTGAGGTTGTCGTCAGTCCCACAGAGGTAGATAGATAATCAGCAGTGAAGGACATACGCCTCGGCATCGTTGTATTTTTGGCCGTCAACTATCCGGTGCATAATGCGCGCGTCACGGAAAAGAGAGATAACGAGTTCACGGTTGTAACCGGACTCAACGGGTGCATTCAGAATCTGATGCACGACATCGTACACTGCGCTATGTAGGAAATTGTTCCAAGGAAATTCGAAGAATAGATCCTAGTTCGCAGAATAAGATCGAAGTCAGCATCGAACTTGGCATAAACAGGCTGAACAAACCAGAAGAGTTGGAAGAATCCCAACGTTAATGAAACGCTGCTTTAATCTCTCGCCAACTGGAAGATATTTATCTCCAATCCGGGACCCATTCAGTGTAGTCGACCGTCGTGAACCCTTCCTCAAGTTCACTCTTTGATTTGTCAAGCTATTCGACGTTTGTTCCCTTTCTGTGCTAGCCACCGAACTCTGTGCTGTGGTCGCAGATATAGATGCCATTGGTGTATTCGATGATAACGAGATCGTTGGCGAGAGTTGTGAGGTCGACAAATCCTCAAGTGAGACCTGCGTGGGCTCATCGTCCATGACAATTTCTTCCATTGCCTCGTCGTCGGAGCTCCCAGGCTCGCCATCGCTCATTGAGTCATCTGAGTCTATGGACATAGAATCGTGAAAGCTGGAGATTGGTAGCTCAAGGGATGGCTTGACCCCGTCGATGCTACCGTCGGATTGTTGTTCGACCACATTGTTCGTTGATAGTACTTGTGCCAAGTCTTCCAGACCGGCCAGTCCGCCGTTGAGTCGACCTTGAGAATCGTATAGACGAGCTAGCTCAGCAGAACGGTTAAGCAGCGACATATTGGAACAGTGAAGAAGTTCTGCGAAGAGCTCTGACATTCTCCAACGTTCTAAAGTCAAAGGTTTGATGCTTCCAACAGACGTCGCAACAGGACCAACCTGGAAACATCAAACTCTGCATGAAAGAAAAAGTCGTTGCAAAACTTACCAATGACCGAGGATGTAGCAAATAATGCTGCAGACGGTCCAAAACCGGTATCATGACCTCCAACACCGGTCCGAGATGAACAACGCCCATTCTATCAGCCATCTCCTTCATTGCCCGCTCCAGCGCGTCACGGTCATCATCATGCAATTGTTGTTGGACTTGGATGAGTCGATTGCGCATGGTATGGAACAAATAAGGCTCGAAGAAGTCCGAATTGTTCTTTCGTATTAGCTCAATAACCATTGAGATAGAGTTCACTACCGACGATGTTTGAGAGTCGAAATTTGGAAGAGAGGGCGATGTGGGATCCTCTTCATCCTGTTCCTCATCTGGCGGGGGAGCTTGATATTCAAGGAGTATATAAGATGTGAGCTTGTAAATGTTTTCTCTGAGCGCAAGTTCTCGTGCGAAACGATTCGATGCGGGCCCGTTACCCTCGCTTAAGCCCGCACCAGGTGAGGGTGTCGCCATCGATATTATGCCCTTGATGAGGTCTGATACAATTGCATGGACCTCGCTGGTATGTGCGGGGGAAAGAAGCTCGATGAGACGACCCATAAGATTTTCGGACGACAACCACTGGAAGTCCGTACATGAAGACGTCTATCTCAGATGAGAATGACTGCTAGACGTACTTCAAGGACCCCCGCACCACTCGGCTGCTCATCAAGTTGTATTATCCTTATGATAAGGTCGATCAAGGACGGAGTTTCGACGTGAACGAGAAGGCGCTCGACGACGCGCGGTTGAGAACGAATGAAGGCGAACATCTGAGCACGCGAAGCTCTGTATTCACGCGGACCGAGGAATAGGAGAAGCATTCACCTCTGCTGGTTTTTTACTTAGAAAAACTGCATTGATTTTGGAGAAATGGGATGCCATAGTCGTCTGTGTCTTCATGTCCTCTGCCGATCTGTCCAAGATAATCTCCCAGAATGGAACGAGTAGCTGTTGTTGTTCATTGATACTCGTCTCGACAATGGACCAGATCTCACTACACAAGACTTCCGTTGCGACATATGGATACCTAGATATTTCAGTCATAATTAAAAGACGTAATGGACAGAGACACACTTGAAGCGGCCCTTGTCGTCGCCCTCGATTTGACCTGTCACATACCCAAACAGTCTCTGCAGTACATCTACACGCTGAAAGTAATCAATAAGCCTCGTATTTTGGGACTTGCATTCCTGGAGAAGGTCGTCTTCGTCGAGAATGGCTTCTAGCTGAACGTCTTCCTTGTCCAACAGGCTGTCAATGGCCGATGCATTGTGGAAGCCAAATCTGTGGCAAAAGTACCGCAAAACTTAGCACAAGTATTTACCCGTTCTTAGCTGACATTACCTCCAGAACATAAAGCGTAGCTTGAACGCGCGGCCACGAGATCAGAATTGGCTACGAGAGGATAAGATTTGTGATTGGTTGATTCTTCGATAGATGACGCGACATAACGGGAGTCACCATATTTGGTAGCTCCGTGTACTTGTGTAACGTCTCAAACCGCCCCCTTATCAATATCATTCAACTGTTCGATCTACAGGCATACACCTGGTAATTATAATGAATAGGAATTGCCAAGGTCTTATCATACTTCTCAAAAATCCTTCTTCCGCGACCATGCCTCCACAATCAACCTTGAGGATATACTTTTATCATTTCAGCGTTCGAGGTTCAGGCCTCAGGCTTTGTTCGTCACTTGAAAAACCAGCGACATTGCACTCGTTCTGTTCGAGGTTTCCAAGTAGTTATTGTAATCAACCAGTACCCGCGGGAAATCTACATCGTGCCTCGCACAAACCCTAATGTGCCCAGAGACGAAGTAATGAGATCCAGTACTCTTTGGCTTTCCTTCTTTTGTACAGCCAAAAGTCGTTCCAGATGTTCCTGCAGTTCCTCATTCTGCACCATCACCTCACCATGGATATTCAAGAATACACTCTGCATCGCTTGAACAGCCTCAAAATCCCGATGGCTAATAAGCCGTCGTGTCAGGGCATTCATGAAAGTCGCATAGCCTTCTAATGTGACAAGGGAACGAATTTCCAGGTCAAGTGCGGCCGGTGATAGTGATTTTGCGAATGAGAAGAATGTTTCGTCTGGGAGCAATGTCAGTCAGGTCAATAATACCTGGATAAGAATTATCCTCACAATCCCCATCTTTCGCGTCCGCCATAAGCTTCTTATAAAACGCGCTCTCCAATGATCCAGCAACTTTCTCAAGTCTTCTCGTCGACTTTTTTGTATCAGCAGTCTTCGCGTCGGACGTGTCAAACCGCATTTCAACACCAGGAAGGGTGGGCAGAAAGAATGGTGCCTGTTCAGGAGCTTTTGGTGGCTCTTTTGGTTTGTTCCGCTGTTGAATTACTTCGAGGTTAAGGAGGGTTTGCCAGCGAGCACGGGGGAGTAATGTTAGCGTAATCAGCTCTCCATCCAGCTGTGGTGGTGTTGAAAAAACATCCACAGGCGCTTCGTTCGTCGTTAAGGCGCTGAGCGCGTTGAGAGCTATATTTTTGAAAAGAACATTGAATTACTTGTACAATCTAGCGATAACTACGATTGCACGTACCTTCGTCCTCAGCGTCACCCTGCATTGACGGGAGATTGACATTGGTGAAATCATCATCTACGACGGTCTGGAAGGAAACCTCGGCATACTGGGCGCGGTTCGCCCTATTTCATTTTAACTCAAACGCAGATTGAGTATAGATCGACGACTTACCATAGGAAAACGCCAACACTGTCAACATGTGCTGTAGCCAAGAAGTCATTTGTAGGTGAGAAACATATACTCGTAGCAACACTCGGTGTCCTGAAAGCGTCGATCAGACGCCCAGTTGGGATATCAAATGTTCTAATAATCGAGTCAAGAGATGTCGCCACAAGCCATCGCGAATCCGGGGAAAAGGTCTACAACTAATCAGACAAAGCGGAAGTACATGATCAAAGACTCACGATGTCTAAAATCCTTCCCCTAAATCCACCTAGCTCTCTTACAATCCGTCTCGTCTCAATATCGATGATGCGTACAACCATGTCATCGCACACAACCGCCAATAGCCCGTTGTCGTTGTGCAGTGATATTGAAGTAACTGGTGAGGGTAGAACGAGCGTATGCTCGAGTTTGGTTGTCTGGAAGTCAAAAAACTATAAATAGTGAGGTTAATATTATGACAGGAATAAACGACGGAAAGGACATACGTTTATCGTGCCGTCAAGTGTACTTGCAATGACAGCGCGATTGAGTACATCGGTTACGAGGCCTGTTACACATCTCGTCTTAGACAAGCGATGCTTCGCTTCGGGTGGACACGGTCCTACATCGAAAGTCTTGCGTCGAATGCCCGATTGCATGTTCCACATGTGAATACCACCGGTAGACGAACTCGCTAGACCAAAGTTACCACACGCAGTGACGCATACTGCCTAACAAACCCAGTCGGTCGTCGATTAGTGCGTGCATCCTTGAAAATAATAGCGGTCAATACCTTGACGGATCCCAGAATCGGCCGTTCCTTCGCCTTCCCTTTCACGGGATCGTTAAACCCAAAATTATGCTTCCCCAACTTCTTGCTCAACATAGTCCAAGACCTCGCAAACGTCTCCTCCGAATGCGCAGTCAAGATATCATCCCAGTCTTTCGAGCGTGTGGTGGAATACGACATCGAAGTGATGGGCGGAAACTTGAGCGATGCGAGAGGGATAGAGAGGGACGTGGCTTTCTTCGCCAAAGATCCTTGTGACATCTCAAACGACCTTGAATCGCGGACGATGGAAGTACATCGAAGACTGCGATCTCTTGAAGCGGTAAGGAGTTGTTTTCCGTCTGAACCGTAGTATCGGATGAGGTGAGGAGGTGCGTGGTGGCCTGAACGGAATTTCAAAAGTCGGGGTGCTGCTGTAGGTGAATCAAATAACCATTGCTGAAATGAATATCAGCTGTCTAGTTCTTAGACAGATAAGAGCAAGACGCACCTTTACACTGTTGTCCTCGCCAGAAGTAATCAATACCGGCTGGCCTGGAGCCCATTCCAGTGCACTGATCGCTCCATCATGGGCACCTCGTATCATGTGCAATAAACGACCGCCAGAATTCAGGTCCCATAAAGCAATATGACCTGCTGAAGACGCAGACGCAAGTACAGGGTGACCATCTATACAACTCAGCAGTTAGACGTGGTAGAGAGATTGTACAAAAGTGCGCACCGCTCCTGAAACCCAGGGCTCTTATACTACCGCCGTCCATAAACATCCGCATCAAACGCTCATCGGCTCGAACATCGTACACTGATATTTCCCCTGACGTAAAGCCGATTCCAACGACATCGACTGCCGGAGATTGTACCATAGAAGAGATTCCACAACTAGAGTCTGCCAACCCTGCTTGACTAGCTTCGGGAATGGATTGTAAACGATAAAGAGGGAATTTGTGGATGCAAGTTCTATCGAATGGTTAGGATAGACAGACTTGAAATAGCGAGATACATACTGCGAACGAATATTCCATAACTGAATGTCTCCTTGACTGCTTGACACTAGAATCTTGTTGAGGTATGTCGCAGGATGTAGTATGGATGTCGCAGTGAAACCAGGTTCGAATTCAATGGTTACGTCGAGATCTGCGAGGAACATGTAGATATGAAGAATTCGAATTCGACTGAAATTTGTACTCACCCCCCTCTTTTGTATTCCAAATAAGCATACGACTACCATCCTCAGTCAAGGCAAGTAGTTGCGAACCGAAAATTGTAATGAAGGACAGGGCGGTCCCAAGCGGGTTCGTCACTCGTAGTATCTAATCGTAATGAGCCGAGATTGTGCAGGATCTCGTACACCAACGCACCTCTTTTCCTCTTATGTATTTGAGAGCGTGTGGTCCGGCGGCAGCCCATACTGCATCCCCATCCATGACGAGACTTGATATTTGTTCAGGTGCATCGGGTCCTACGAACTTGTGGGTAAAAATGATTTCCAGAGAGTTCGAACACGTACTCACCCACGAATAGTAAAGTCATCTTGCCCCCTTCCCAAAGAGCCCATGCACGCCCCAAACATGTCAATATGTGCAGCCTTGGAGCTTCACTTGCGCCTTTATACGTCCGGCTTTGCAAAACAAATGGCACGTAATTTGTTATGAGTCCTAATGCTCTAAAAGGAACGAATAATCGCGGTGCTTTTGGAAGCAAAGGCTTGATATTTGAATCTGCATCTTGTCGCTGACGTTTTCGAGGGGGCGGATTGGGAGTAAGATCATCTACATCCATTGGAGTCATCTTGGCAACCATGCGGAAGTAGATATGAAAACGCAAGCCAAGCTTGAAATCTTGGGCTCGAAATCTCTGCTCGTTGACGAGATGGCTGAGGGAGGCAAAAACTTGGAATTTTAGTGCACGTGACAATTGCATAGCGCGTCGCGTCCGTTTGGACGTCAAAGAAGCGTCAAAGTCCGAAAAGCTCTCTTTCTTCCTTCATGGTTACCAAGATCACGGTCAAAAGATTGCGCTCATGCTTGTGAAATACAATAAACATGGATCATTCGAGTCGCCACTTTTACCAAGGGTAGTCGCTCAACTGTTCCTCGTTTGCTGTGCTGTCTACAACGACATTGAGTACTGCCCACTTCTTTGAGAACTCTCTGCCTTCGCCGTCACTTTTTCTCGTCAGATCAGCTAAGTATCAATAGTAACTCCCTGGCATGTAGATCATGGCCCTTGCTCTCTACCAAGGCGTAAATGAAATGTTGTGCATATATATTGCATGCACCCTATACCTATTGGTTCAAAGAAGGGATTTCAAAGAAGGGATAGAAGGTTCTCTCATTCAATGGATTACAGAATTGTGATATGTGAAGAAATTGCGGAAATCATAACGACGAATGCTGGCTGTAGCATTCGCTCTACCAGTGGGCATTGTTCACAAGACTATGGCCAGTGACTTCCAGACGACGAGTGATCGTTGTCACAATGTCTTGAAGAACAATATGTGGATCGCTTCGGTGGCCAGCATCTTGCAATAGATATATGACTAGGTGAAATGCGAAGTTTATCGCCGTCGTTCTGCCACTTCTGGTCACTGTCAGCTCGTCGCATAATCCTCTCTACCAAAAGCAAAAGAAATTTTTTTCGGTACGTCTCGTGCAATGTGAAAAGGAGAACTAGTTCGCTGACATCCTTTACAGACATGTCGGAGGCCTGTGCTTGCATCCTTGGTCATTCACTGTCTGGTCCCTCATTGTGTCCTATTTCAACTCTTAACGATGATGCTTTGGAAGAGATATTCATTCTCCTTTGCTGCAACGATGACGCACCAGCTGAAATGCCCGTAATTCTTGCTCGTGTGTCGAACCATTGGCGTAGGATTGTTTTGTCCAGAGCAATGCTTTGGACAATGATTAAGGTCAGTGCATGGGTCGTACGCGTTCCGATCAGCGAAAGACAGAAGAAAAATCATCGATTCTTAAAAATCATCGAACGTGTCAAGAGTTTCTTGCTATACTCCAGAACCCTGCCTCTCGACATCAGCATAACCCTCCTATCGGGCCTTCCCGTCGACAATGATTCGCAGCGCCAGGCGGTGTCTGACGTCCGTGGCGTTTTTCGTCATCATATTCGGCAACTCTCTCGTTGCCTCTCTGCGCATCTCTCACGTATCAGGACTTTGACGATCTCTGTGGATGAATATTCATCCATATACGATCTTCAGGTGCATTTTACCCCAACGTCGATGCTGCATCTAGAATACCTGGACATCGATGTCTTTGGTCATCAATCGTGCATCGAGCATCAGAGCGTAGGTATCCCACTTCGCAATTGCGACAAACCAATTGATTCCAATATTGTGGGACACTGTCCTAACCTTACCTTCATACACCTGAAAGGATTGCCCCTGGCATGCCATTTGTTTTCTCCTCAGAGCCTGACAGAATTGGCCCTGCTCTCGCTCCCAAAGTGCTGCTGTCCAACGTGGACCGGACTTCGTCGAATCCTCCTCGCTAACGATGCCACTCTGGACATCTTTCACATCGATTTCGTCCCCCAAATGGATGTTGATTGGGAACCGTTCACCCTGAGCAACGTCACTTCGTTGCTGCTGACCTTCAAGAAGGTCAATCATCTTTATTCGATGGCGATGACCTTCAAAGTACCAAAGCTAGAATACCTTAGTATCACAGATGGAAAGCGTTGTGAGGGGTTTCCCATCTCTTATGATCAACCCCGTCGAGGAAGATTTTTCAGAGTTCTGTCAGCTCTCATCGACCGTTTTCCCCTGTCCAGTCTGCGACAACTCGTCCTATCTCATATCTGGTTCTTCCCTGACCCTCGGGAGGGAGATGCTTGGATCCTGAATTCCACAAAGCTTGACATTTGCGCCTTGCCTTTCAGGTTCTTCTTAGCAATGACATCTCTCGAAATCCTATCGCTGGTCGCTCCGACGACTGTGCCCCTCGATTGCCTTAACTACATCTCTTGCAACTCTGATTCTCCCTCATATCCTCTTCCTTCCCTTCAGGGGCTGCATATCTCTCTCTTTAACAAGCATGTTGTCAGAGATTTCCTACATACACGTCGCTATGGGCACAAGATTCGTGTTCTCGAGACGATTCGCCTTGTAATGCCCGACGATTGGATGGATGACATCTATCTTGATCTTCGGTACCTCTGCCAGGAACCAGACATTCAGTACATTCAAAATGGAAGCCCTCGCTTACTTCGCTCACTTTCTGTTCCACCTCAGTATTGGCTTTGCCAATATCCTGCGCGAAAGCTATTTGATCGTCATTTGGGCCGGCGTCTCTCTCTGTGAGTTAGGACCAGCATTTAATTAAATATTTCCTCCTGCTTGGTAACGAATCGTAGTAATAAGGTGACGAAAGATTTATAAATCCAGGGTGAGGCAGAAGGGGTTTTATGTCTTACGGTCGTTCGAATCACCATGCTTCTGACGCTGTTGATATTGACTGACGGAGAGCTACTAATCGAGCGTCTGCAACTCAATGAAGGATGATTCAATCTGTACATGTCAACTACAGCTAGTGGCAATATATACGATAGCAACACGCAGCTCATGAGCTTTCTGGAGCTGAAAGTATACAGGACACAATGAAGTAAAACTCAAGCGTCGAAACTGAACATCAGGTTTAACAGTAGAATGATAACCAAAAAGAACCAAGGGGTAGGTAACACCATTGTACTTAGTCGTCTCGAGCAGCACAAAGTACAAGATTAAACCGAGTTCCTCGGGAGGCCGTTGACAGTTTATTGATTCAGAGATCTCTAAGTTTGTCAGGTTGTCACTGGCCTGGGCTCGAGAATCTGGCATTCACATTCCCTGACCCACCACGAACCCGGAAATTAAGTTATTGAGATGATTTAAATCTCTGGGGCCCAAGACTTCAAAGCTAATAATGGAGAC
Organism: Termitomyces sp. T73sscA; assembly: GCA_017657235.1. NCBI lineage: Eukaryota > Fungi > Basidiomycota > Agaricomycetes > Agaricales > Lyophyllaceae > Termitomyces > Termitomyces sp. T73sscA. The sequence goes on from JAGGAP010000018.1 coordinate 43,619, forward strand.
AACTGATATGATTACGAGCCCTTATGTAGGCAGACATCGTCAAATGAAGCATCCTGGGCTGCATCATTTTTCTTGCCCACTCAGGGAGAAGTTCAAACGCTAATCTCGGATACAGATGAGGTTTCATGTGAGAGGGTTTGCTATTTCCGTGTATAACCTTCTGAGTAGACGTTCGAAAACATTGCATCTGGATTATAAATTACAACAAAAGTGTCGGATTAGCTTCATGAGCAGGTTTTTAAAACCTTAAGCGCTGCAGAGGAACTCGGATCAGCCCATCAATAATAGCAAGGACAAACATCCTGCCAAAGTATAAAGCGCGGAAAATTTTGCGAACTCAAAATTACGCAACCTGTTAGACAGTGCCCGTCCATGCCAGCTCGACACGCGGGATGAGGTGATTCAGGTAAAGCGCAGAGGAATGCTTGGCCTGGTATAAGAACTCATACACTAGATTGGTGGTATTGATGGGTGTCAGACCTCTCCTACATAATAATCTATCCGTTCGTGTTATCCGACAATTTCATCTCTCAATCAGTAGTCTGAACGAGAAGTAGTTGCCTTATTTTTATATCAAGTACATATGTTTCTTGGACCGTCACGATCGTAAACCGACGATCCTTTACGAGAACGACCATCCGATTTTGAGCGTTGAAGCCGCGGAATTCTCCCCGTTGTGAAACGTGTCCTCACAGTATCCACATCGATATCATGGGACATGACTTATCCCAGAATGTTGAGCCTCGTTATAGAAATCAAGGCGCGTCTTGATTCTTTTGGATCTACGATGAGGAGTCGACTAGTGTCTCCCTACTCAAGGAAAGGTCATGTAGACATTTTCACCTCTTCTAAGAAGACTTCTTTGGCATGACATAGATGTTGTTAGCAAATCCCCTATTCAGAAACCGGGCTATCCTTTCTGGCCTTCCTTTCCTCGGAGAGAACGACTTACTGTGGCCTAATTACGCACATTCGATGCTCGAGGGATTATAAATAACGACTTAGCATCGCGCTGAAGTCGAATTAACAATCTCTGGATTTTTATTCCGATGTTGCTCAGCGTTCTCGTGCTGCTGGGTCTCTTGGCCAGTAGTGTCTTTTCCGCTCCGTTGGAAGTACCAGTCGTTCGACTTGACAATGCCACTGTCACTGGAAAAACCTTCGGTAAAGTGTCAAGATTTCTTGGTATCCCATTTGCCAAACCGCCGTGAGTATCCGTCCAACCCTGTTCGCGAACAGTAACAGACTCATAGGGCATATAGAGTCGGACATCTGCGATTTAGGTTACCTCAACCAATCCCTCCTTACACCGCCAGTTTCTCTGCGGCTTCTTATGGACTCTCGTGTCCTCAGCAATCCATAGAGATTCCGATCCTTACTGGGCTACCGAAAGCTACGGTTGAGTTCCTTTCCAACGGCATCATCGGAGGTGTCTATCCCGATTCGGAGGACTGTATGTTCTTTCGTTCGATGGGCTTCGCATTGGTTACATTGACATGGACTTCAGGTCTCACTCTCAATGTCATCAAACCAAGGTCCGCCACTCCAGGGGACAAACTTCCCGTGGTTGTGGTATGTAACGTTTCAGTTTACCTCCCTGAAGGTCAAGGCTGACACTGTTATGGTGAATGACAGTGGATCTTCGGAGGTAAATCTCTTGCTTTTCTCGATGACACCTCTTCTCAACTCCCTTGGTCAGGGGGCTTTGAAATTGGCACCACCGCATCGTAAGCGATTTCAACTAGTAGGAGATTTTGATTCACACGTCCAGTTACGATGGAGGCATCATCGTCGGCCGCTCAATCGATATTGGTGCTCCTGTAGTCTATGTGAGCATGAACTATAGGTAAGGATTTCATCTTAACTTCAAAGCCGACATGTAACTGATGCGCAATCTTCTAAAGGTTGTCAGGTAAAGATCTTCTACTTTTCTCTGACCCATTCGATGTTGATTACTGGCCATTAGGATTCGGTTTTCTAGGCGGAAGAGAGGTAAAAGAGGCCCGTGTTGGCAATCTCGGTCTTCACGATCGTGAGCAGGTTCAACTCATATCATCGTAAGATACGACGCCAATGGTTTTTTTTTGTCTCGCAGAAAGAGAGGCTTTACGATGGATTCAAAAATACATTCATAACTTTGGCGGTGACCCAAGTAAAGTGACCATGTAAGAGTGTCGTTCCATATACCCTTAAATACTCACTCATTGCATAACGCAGCTGGGGCGAGTCCGCCGGCGCGATTTCCGTGGCCCTTCACATGATTGCCAACGGCGGGGACCACGAAAATCTATTCCGCGCCGGATTTATGCAGTCTGGAGCCCCTATACCGGTGGGAGGGATAGAAAACGGGCAAAGGTACTACGACAACATTGTAAAAGATACTGGTTGCTCTTTCCATGTCGACACTCTGGAATGTCTGCGTAATGTCCCATATAAGCAACTCAAGGAAGCCATCAACAAGTCACCGAGCCTCTTTTCTTATCAGGTTCAACCTATATGCCTTTTCGCTCATGCATCTTCTGATTAATAATAACTTCTCAGTCTCTGAATCTTGCATTTTTACCTCGAGCCGACGGACAATTCTTGACCGACAACCCGCAGAAGTTGGTCTTGGATGGAAAAGTCGCCAAAATTCCATTCATCACAGGTGCACACAGATTGACTCTCCTCAATTCTTTGCTGAAAGATTTCTCTAGGGAGTTGTGATGACGAAGGTACCCCCTTTGCTCTCTCGTCGTTAAACATCACGTAAGGCCATGCTCGACTATAATGCACCTCAGTTGATTTTAGATTTTTGTTTTTGAATTCTTCAGGAAGAGCGCCGAATTTAAGCAGTATCTGAAAAAAACATTTCTGGCCCCTGGTGTTCCCGAGAGCGACCTCGACGGAATCCTTTTGCATTACCCTCAGGACGTCACTCAAGGCTCTCCATTTGGTACCTTCCATCTCAATGCAATCACACCACAATACAAACGCATCGCTGCCTTCATCGGGGATGGTGTATTCCAGGCCCCTCGTCGATTTTTCCTCCACCACCGACATGATAAACAAGATGTTTGGGCTTTCTGTGAGTCCCATTGATCATCCTTCTGGTCTTTGAATTGACATTCTGCGTTCAGTGAGCAAACGCCAAAAGGTCTTGCCCATTTTGGGTTCGGTCAGCATTTTCCAACTTTGTATTGCACTCTCACTCATTTCTAATTCTATCAGGCGCATGGAACCGATATAGCGAATGTCTACGGAGGGGGTGGAATGGCAGACTACCTGATCCGTTTCGCTGTCGAACTCGATCCAAATCCCATCGAAGGCCGTCAGTGGCCGAAGTACGACCTCAAAACGCGTAAACTCCTTACATTCAAAGACGGCATTATTAGAGAGACCATCACTGAGGACGATTACAGGGTCGGGGCCATGGAATTTTTGACAAACGTCACCCTGAGGCATCCTCTCTGACCTCCATACCTACGTGAAAGCTTCGCTTGTTAAATTGACAGATCTTTTTCATTGTTCATTCGACATTATCAATAAATTTTCTTGAGGCCAAGTATGTGTGGACGTGCTCTGTAATTGCTTCTTTCGCTTTCTTCCGACAAATGGGGCTGAAGTGGTCGTTTGGCCGTACACTGCTGGGGTCCAGTTGGAAAAGCGTCCAACTTGAAGCATATTTCTTGGCAAGCTTATTAAATGGCACAGCACTTTTTTTAAGGAAACACTAACCAGCAGCAGTACTGGGGGTGCTCAACTCACTTTTTTTCGAAAAATTGAAGCACCATCTGATGGACTGCCGAAAAGCCGATGAACTCCTGTTCGAACTTTAACTCCATTATAAACTCCGATATTCCGCTCCGATGAGACGAGATTATGTTCAAACAGAGAAAAAGGAAGGATACGGAGAGAAAGAACAGTACCAGTATGGTTGAGTTTGCGAAAAATAAGAAAGGAAGAAGTTCAGCTTCCAAAATTTGGCAATCAATCCAGGAACTACATCAAATAGCAAGTGGAGTTGACATGTTGCATCCATTTCAATTGTACAAAGCTACAATTTGTAGGGAATCTATGTGCACGGGCAGCCTCGAAGACAAAATATGAGATAGAACAATCAAAGATGTTGGCTGGTGCCGTTTATGAACGGCAAGAAATAATAGTTCCAGACTCCGCCAGAAGGAAGTTGACGAAGATGTGTAAACTGGTACCCTCGATTCTTCGTTCACAGTCCATGGAAATTTCCAAAAGTCCGCACCGTCAAAACAAAAAATTTGAACAGAACGAACTGAACAGAGAATCGAGCACCCCTGCTTTGAGTCAAAAACGCGAACGTCAAGAATAATCAGCCCCTACGCGACTGTCACGCGTTGTCACAACCATTGAAGTCACACAGGTACACATCATAACTAGCCATTTCGTCCACGTTTCGAAGCTTGAAACGCTCTCTACTTTGTTTGCTGCCCTCAGGAACACTAGCTTGTACCAGGCGTAATCATGTTCATTCTTAACTGGTTCTGGGACGTTCTTGCTCAGCTTGGTACGTTTGTCCTGTTTCTTTCTATAGCGAGGAGAGTTAACAGAAGTGCTGGAATTCAGGCTTGATGCACAAGAACGCTAAGATTCTCTTCCTTGGTCTTGATAATGCTGGAAAAACGGTACGCTTTTTGTGTGATACTTGGAAAGGCCTTTGAAACTTAGATACTTGGTAGACACTGTTGCACATGCTCAAGAACGACAGGCTCGCTACATTGCAACCCACCCTTCATCCAAGTGAGGAGCCTTATTGAACTCATTATTGCCATTGCGGAACTCATCTGGCTTCAAGCATCCGAGGAGCTTGCTATCGGAAACGTCAAATTCACTACCTACGACCTCGGTGGCCACGCCCAGGGTACATACGATCCGTACATTTGGATTGCGGAGTATTGAATTTTATCCTCTTAGCTCGCCGCCTCTGGCGTGACTACTTTCCCGAAGTTGACGGCATTGTCTTCCTCGTTGACAGCGCTGATTTTGAGCGTTTCCCCGAGTCGAAAGCCGAACTCGATGCTCTTCTTTCCATTGAGCAACTCTCCAAAGTCCCTTTCCTCATTCTTGGCAACAAGATTGATGCTCCCGGTGCTGTTAGCGAAGAGGAGCTAAGGCATCACCTTGGAATGTACCAGACCACTGGCAAGGTTTGTATTTTGATCGCCGCTCCTTTCGTTAGCTAAGTTTCTTTCTACAGGGCAAAGTTCCTCTCACCGATATTCGCCCTATTGAGATCTTCATGTGCTCGGTCGTGCAAAGGCAAGGTTACGGAGAAGGTGAATCTAATCCGATTTCATACTCAATGTCTTGTTAATGACTTTGTCGCCAGGCTTCCGATGGATTTCGCAATACGTAAGTTTGACATTATTGAACTAGGATGGACCTGACCACCTTTCTTCTAGATTTAAGTATTGTGATTTTGGGGGATACTTCGAGCCGGAGTTGTTCTCGCTACCATACATCTCCTTTTTTACATACCTAGGTACTCTTGCTAAGATTTCTTCCTCTGCGAGGTGTGTACCGTTATTCTAAGTGTTATCCCTACCCTCAGACTTCCGAATGACGTGGCCATCAACATCAATTTGATGTCAAAAGCTTTTTCATGAATTTCCATCATGACCAACAACTTATCCTTTACTGCACGTTTTTTGCCTGTGGCAGATGAAGTACTGGTCCCGCGTTTGAAGCATCTGGGATATTTCAGTAAACCTCTGGCAATTAGCAACAATAACATCTCCAAAAAAGGCGTTTGAAATTTGAGTGGTGCTATTTACGGCCAAGTGGTCTTCGTCCTTTGGATTGACTGGTCTGTTCTGTCTTTCCATTCCGCCAGACACATTTCGGGACCACGCCAGTATAATATACACCTAATAAACTGTGCGATCTGAAACACGCGGCTCGTGGCGCTATGACATCAGCGGACACTTTATACCCGCGTCTCCAGCTGACTCTGTCCACGTTTCAAATCTTTCAAACATGAATCCTTCTTTTCCGCTAACCAGACTATAGAACGATGGATCTTTTCAACTCATTCTTGGATTGGGTTTGGAATGCTCTTGCGGAACTCGGTGTGATACTATCGCATTAGTTCCGGACTTGGTTGTTTATGCTGGATAGGTTTATTGCACAAGAACGCGAAGATCCTCTTTCTCGGGCTCGATAACGCAGGAAAGACGGTACGTGAAGATGGCTTCGTTTGATTTCCTGAGCTAAGGCCGGCTTCGCGACAGACATTGCTGCACATGCTAAAAAGAGACAGGCTTGCAATGCCAATGCCCACTCTGCACCCAAGCAAGTATCCGTCGATGTACTTTTTGTGGTATTGGCCTCATCCTCGTAGCTTCCGACGAAGTTGACATTGGCAGCGTGAGATTTAAAACACACGATCTCGGGGGACATCTTCAAGGTGTACCTTCTCTCGTGCCCCGCATTTTTGTCCCCTTGTTTACCATTCATTGTCAGCTCGTCGACTATGGCGAAGTTATTTTCCTGAAGTCAACGGTATTGTCTTCATCGTAGACAGTGCAGACCCTGCACGCTTTTCGGAATCCAAAACCGAGCTCGACGGCCTTCTTTCCGACGAGGAACTTGTACATGTTCCATTTCTTGTTTTAGGGAATAAGATAGATGCCCTCGGGGCCGTTAACGAGGAGGAGTTGAGGCATTGTCTGGGCCTCTACCAGACCACTGGGAAGGTTTGTATCCTTTATACGTTGTCTTTGTAGAAGAAGCTGAACATTTTTTGTAGGGTCAAATACTGCTGCAAGGTATTCGGCCTATTGAGCTTTTCATGTGCTCGGTTGCTCAGAGACAGGGTTATATGGATGGTACCGCACTTGCTTCGATCGTACCGATTGTATTTTTATTCTGTGTTTTAGGTTTTCAGTGGCTCTCACAATATGTGCGAATCTCTCGACACATGAATTTGACGCTAACGCCTTCTCTAGATTTGAACTTATTAAAGGTCCTTGTCTGGAATTTCCTGTCACATCGAACCGAAGATCCCCAGATCGATTTATAAGGTCAGCTACCGGAGACTGCGAAGACCACTATTAGTTTAATGAGTTAGCGCCTGGTTTCAAACTTTTTTATTATTTTGGGACTTATAAACATGTTCTTTGTATTACTACTATTAATTCAATTCTTGGAAGGGCAGTAGTGGTTCTGTGCGAGATAGTAGTCATACTTATAAATTACCATGTACTTCATGTCAAAAGCATCTTCAATCCAAGTATCAAAGGTGTCCTGCCACGCCGATCCTGCCGCACGTCATGATCCGTGCAATGTCACGTGCCGCAGAAGTCGCTACGACTGAATACGGCTTTTCGTCAGAGGGCGGGAGGTGAAAATGTGGCAAGTGGGCACTAGCCAGATGCTTTCCCCACACTGAAATACCCACCTGTTCGGGGTCCCCAGTCCTGTCTGGGTTAATACCATCATACTCCCTCAGTAAATCCTATGCTGGGTAGGCACATGGCATATGCTATAGGGTGGGCACACCCTATAGAACTTAAGACGGTTTAGAGCAGCGGTTTAAGCCCTCTGATGAGCCCCTTCGCAAGGGCGAAAACCGTATAAGACCCTGAGATCAATCTTGCTTCATGCCACCATGAACTTGATCTACCGTCTACCCTCCTTCCGCTCAATCATCGCTCTATCTATCCTGATTCGCGTCGGTCTGATTATTTATAGCGAGTGGCACGACAAGCATTCTGTCGTGAAGTATACGGACATCGACTACCGCGTTTTCAGCGATGCTGCACGCTTTGTCCTACATCCCGGGCCCTCAAATCACGCGCAGGGACCATTGACAAGGGCTATACCTGAACTGAGGAAGTTAATTGGCGAGTGAGTGAGTCCGTGTTCTTGAGATGAATTGTAGAGAGCAAGAAATCTGATGAATGTGTCACAGCCCTTACACCAGAGAGACCTATCGCTATACACCCCTCCTCGCGCTTTTGCTGGTGCCGAACGTAAGGTTTTATCCTGCGTTCGGGAAATACCTCTTCGCAGCTTGTGACATTCTCAATGGCGTGCTCATCTACCGTCTGCTCATCTCAAATGTCCTCAACGGGCGACCAGCCAGTTCCAAAGCCGAGGACAAGTCAAACCTTGAACAAATCAAACTACTCGACCAGGAAGTAAAGGCTCAGGCAACTCTCTACAGTGCCTTGCACCTCCTCAACCCTCTCGTATTCTCCATCTCAACACGCGGTTCGTCCGAGTCGGTACTTGCCTCACTCGTTCTGCTCACCCTCTATGCTGCTCTTCATGGTCGGTGGGACGCTGCGGGAGTCCTACTAGGAATCAGCACGCACTGGAAAATATATCCTGTTATATATGGCGTCGCGTGTCTGGGGGTCATTGGAGGTGCAGAGAGAGCAGCAGGATGGAAGAGCTACATGCGCGCGTTGTTAAATGCTAAAACCATGAGGTTTACTGTACTGAGTGCAGGGACGTTTTTGGTGCTCGGAGGCATGTGCTATTCCATGTGAGGGTTGTTCTTGTTTATGATCTCTTTCAAGAGCTTACTGTGGGTGGGACAGCTGGGGTTACCCGTTCCTGTACGAATCTTACCTCTACCATGCCCACCGACTTGACCATCGCCACAATTTCTCACCATATTTCTATCTCACATATCTCACATACCCTACACTTGGTGCAACTGCAAGCCAGACAGATCTCTGGACTCGTGTTGTACGCTCGCCCCTGGCGAGCTTCGTGCCACAGTTGGGCTTGGCTGTAGGTACAGGCCTTGCCTTTGGACGACGCTCGCGGGATCTCCCGTTTACTTGGTTCATACAAACGGTTGTGTTCGTAATCTTCAACAAGGTCTGCACATCGCAGGTGAGTTGCTAAACATGCCTAACGACACAATGCCTGATAGTCTGGTAGTATTTCCTATGGTATCTCCTCCTTCTCCCGCTGCTCCTCCCCCGATTAGCTACAACTCGAAGACGCGCCCTAGCCTATCTCGTTGTATGGGTGGGGACACAGGCGCTTTGGTTGGCTCATGCATACAAGCTTGAGTTCCTTGGCGAAAATGTATTCTTCGGACTATGGGTGAGGAGTTTATTGTATGTGATTGGAAATGTATGGGTTCTTGGAGGCATAATGGGAGACTATATTTCCTGAGAAATGAAGGTACTGTTTGTTTCTAGCAAACTCGGGCTGCTTTAACAGGACTGCTTAGATATGTCGATATCATTATGTTATAATACAGGAACCCAGGGGCCAGGGGTGGGAAGACAAAGTAAGGGTATAGATGACTTTGATGATGTGCAGTCCTGTTCAACTAGAGAGCAGCTTCGCGTCAATGATCTCTTTCGTCAGTCCCTCAGGTCCGTCTCGAATTTCGACAACCTTGCTCACGTCGGCCTGTATCTTATTGGCATGACAAGACAATGAAAGGTGGTCGTGGCTTACCGTGGTTTGAAAATTGAGGAAAGCGCTGGCGTGGAGAGTTAAGAGACTGATCTCGCTCGTGATGGGTGCCCAGTTAATCAGGACGAGAGGGAATGATTTGCGGCCATCGCTGTGATTCAACTCATATGACAACAACACGTAGCGAGGCGAATTTTCCGGAAGCTCTGCCAGATCGGTCAAGATTGCAACAGTCTCTCGGCGCACTGCTCACCTTCTGCCAAGTCTTCGATGCTGATATCATCGAACTGCTCCACCTCTTCAAGAATGAGCTTCTGCTTGTTTATCTTAATGATCAGAGCTGCGCTGCCTGAACTTCTCCGCGCAAACCTGAACTTGCGAAGGGTATCCTTGATGGATTGTGGGATATCGACGGTTTGTGACTTTCAAGAGGTCAATGAGGCACCACAGACAAACTGATAGATACCGACCATGGTGACAAGTCAAAAGGTGAAAGCAATTGATACGCGCCGAGATAGACTTTGGATCGAATCTGATAAGATAAAATCCCAAGGGCATCGTGAATTCTGATGACGGCACATTTAACATGTCGCTGGATCGTGGGTTTGACCTGGAACTACTACCATGTCCTTCCGCAGTTCTCCCTCCACGGGTCCCACTGTTCCAAACCCAGAGATTATCCTTACTGACGGTCCAGTCAGGGACCAGGCTGCTGAGCTTCTCGAGGAGTTCACCCACGCGTCCCAGCACGAGGAAATCGATGTAGATGCTGATTATCATCTACGCCGCGCACATCATAAAGACCTTCCGTGGTACAGGACGCCCTCGCCTTGGTGGTACGGACGCGTGTTTCAGTTCTTTCGGCACTCAGATCCTCACCTGCGTGTCTCAGGCTGCTCACCATAGTACCATTCACCGCGATAGCGATGTCAGCAACCCTTGCGCCGAGGATAGAGATTTATACTCTCATGGTTTGCAGTGTGCTTAAGCCAGAAATGTTCCCCCGTACGTCACCCAGACGGCAGCAATCTTACTCATCTTATTAAGACGAATATCTCCTTCGTTACCCCCTATAGTATCGACGCCGGGAAACGACTCATTTGGAGCAGTTTCACATGGACTGATTAACAGCACATCGTTCTATAATAGTCTAGAGAGAGGCTCGTGTGCAGCAGATCCCGTTGTCCAAGCGGAAGTGGCAAAGCTCGCCGCAGGTGGGTTGACCTCATGTTCCATCCATTTCGATGCAGGACATTTGTGCAGACTGTTCATCTTTCACACCTGGAGGTCTCTACCGCTTTTCAAATATCAATACATGTTTGGCTACATGAGGCTAACATCAGGTTACAGCCTATACCACATCTATGGGCGTCTTGAGCTGCGTAACTGCAGGCTGGTGGGGTTCTGTACGTTCTGTGCCGTTTTGTGAGAAAGGCTTTCTCATGTGTGATGTGCCTTCTAGTACTCAGATCGTCACGGTCGAACACGTCTTTTCTCCATCTCTGTCATCGGCCTCCTTTTCACAGATTTCAACTTTATCCTGACTGCCAAAAACTTCCAATATCTCCCAGGAGGGTATTGGTTTGCTATTTTTGGTCCTATCATTGAAGGTTCCCTGGGAGGTTGACACAACGTGTCAAGATACTCTGTATAATCACTCACTTCTTCGTCAGGTGTTACTGCAACAATTGCCGCAATGCATGCTTACGTCGCCGATACCACAACGGAAAGTGCACGGTCAGCATTTATCCTATGTAGGGGATAGTTTTCTCATCTATGTTGACAAACATCTTCTCACCACATAGATCACGAACTTTATCACTTGCTTTGGGCCTGCTTTTCACCGGAATGGCAATTGGGCCGTCCTGTGGAAGTATTCTCGTTCGCTTCACTGGAACACCTTTTTCCGTTTTCTATGCTGCGTTCGGTATCCACCTGATCTACGCCTTCACTGTATGTTTTATCGTTCCGGAGTCCCTGCTTAGATCGCAGATGGAACAATCGCGTCTCAAGCATAGTGCTGAAATTTGCGAGGCCGCAGAAAATACGGCAGGCGGTGCTTATGCGCGTATCAAGCGTCTTTTTACATTTTTATCTCCGTTAAATACGTTCTTGCCGCGTTTCGAGGACGCGACTCCTGTTAGAAATCCATTGAAGAGGAGGAGAGATTGGAACTTGACGATCGTCGCAGCAGTATATGCGTTGGAAATGTCGATCATGGTAGGCAGTCTAACATGAACGAATTTTTGTAAATTTAAACACTTGATCAGGGTTCCTACACTACCAAATTTCAGTATGCAGCAGCGACATTTGGTTGGTCTTCAGAAACGGTCAGTTTTTTCTCCGAGTAATCTTGTTGTGTACGATTAAGTTTACTCAGTCCTCTGACAGTTAGGTTATTTTCTGACACTTGTTGGCGCCACACGTGCCTTTTTCTTGGCTGTTCTCCTTCCATGTACGGCCTCCTATTGGCATGCTAATGGAAATATAATTCTTGTCGTTTAGGCTTCATCAAACTCCTCCAGTCTCGACCTAGGTCTAGCGATGGTCCTGAAGTCGAGCGTCTCCTGCCAGCCCCAAAGCATGCCGTGACCAAGGTGCCTCACTCGGCAGCTTTTGATCTCGGTCTTGCGCGCGTTTCACTCTTTGTAGAGGTCGTCTCATATACCTTCATTGCCTTGGCGCCTACTGCACTCGCGTTTACCGGGTTCAGCTCAATGGCAAGTCTAGGCGCGGGTCTCAACCCGGCGTTACAGAGCGTCTCGCTCGCACTGTACCGTCGTCGCGGTGGTACGGAGTCAGGGAGGCTTTTCGGAGCACTAAGCGTGCTTCAAGCTCTGTCGTGCGTTCTTTCATTCCCGGTATTTTTGCTCAATGTCCTCCATTCTACATCATCATCCATCATGCGTCGTTGTTTATTGCTTTCTACTGACACTTGGTTGTGTACGCAGATCACAAATCATCAGCCCTGCCATGTACGGCTTGGTATACACGAAAACAGTCGCAACTTTCCCGCGGGCGATTTTTATCCTTTCAGTGACAACAATCACATGCTCTTTTGCCCTACTCACATGTGTACGTCTTCCTCGTAAGTTGGACGTTACACGCGCGTCAGACGATGTCGAGGGCGAACCAACACCTACGGCGTCTGCGCCGCGGTCATAGATACTTTCTATACTTTCTCTCTCCGACCACTGAAAATTTGCTATCCTTTCTGAGTTGTAGACTTCAATACCCTCATATCGTCGTTAATCTACGTATTTTCGTTACTGTATTATATTCTTTTTCCAAATTTTCTGCCAAACTCTCGGGTCGCAGCGAGGGAAGATAATTTTTAGCTGGGAAAGTCATTTTCCAGCCAGTTTTGTCTTTTATCCCCTTCTACCGAGTCTAACCGCGGGACGTCGAATCTAACGCCTCTCACCAGTGAGGTTCTCACCGCAGGTCTTTGCTGTATCATCAGCTACAACAAAACGACGCAGTCTGCGAAACCTCCGACATCAGAATACATGTGACGGCTTCGGCCAGCTTTGCGGGATATCCCCTAGTGCGGCGCTCTCCATAGTGCCCAGTCTATAACAGTCCTTTGCTTCCATACGCGGCACACGGATTCGGACACGGTCATTACCGTATCCTCAGCTATAACGACCGACGCAGTCTATGGAACCTGCGACATCGAAAAATCACTTTGACACTATGACAATGCTCGGTTAGTTTGCAGGATATTCCCCGGTGCGGCGCTATCCACAGTGTCTATTCTATAACGGTTCCTCGCTTTCATCCATACATATTGTATTCGGACACACAAGCGGGTTATTGTAGTATCCTCGGCTATAACATCCCGGCGCAGTCTGAACCTGCGACATCAAAATCCATTTGACGGCCTCGTCGCCAAACTTTTTCGGCCAACTTTGGGGGATATTACCCGGTGCGGCGCTTTCCACAGGGCCGCCAGTCTATAGCAATTCTTTGGCACACGGATTCGGACACACTCATGGGCCATTACGGTATCCTCAGCTATATCACGACGCAGTTTAATCTGCGATATCAAAATCCATTTGACACTACGTCAAAGCTCGGTTAGCTTTGCAAAATATTCCCCGGCGTGGCGCTATTCAGTGCCCATTCTATGACGGTCCCTCGCTTTCATACATGCATATCGTATTCGGACACACGCGGGACATTGCAGTATCCTCAGCTATGATGAACCGACGCAGTCCGAATCTGCCATATCAAAATACGCCTGTTGGCTTCGTCGTCAATTTTTCTTCGGTCAGCTTTGCGGGATGTTTCCTGGCACATCGTATCCAGAGACCTTCGCGGTATCTTTTCGTCTCCAGTTCCCATCTCCGTTCTTCCGACTCGACCAACCATTCATGCCGGGATCTCCTCGACGCCAGGTCAATTCACCTTTGTTGAGCAGAGGACTAGCCAACCGTGACGACATCATAGATCCGGAACCGTTACCATACTCGGAAGGGGGCGCAATAAGCCACCCCGAGTTTTGTTATTCTTTGTTTCTTTTTTCTGTGTTATTTTTTCTTGGTAGACAAACATTGCACCCTCAGTCGACCACTTATTTTGGAGTGACTGAGGGTGAGCCTATCCTTACTTATATATATATATTCGACATATTACTTACTCCTCTGTAGACTAAAACTTCGTTTTACTCTACAGGTGAATAGAAAAACAGTCGACCACTTATTTTGGAGTGACTGAGGGTGAGCCTATCCTTACTTATATATATATGTTCGACATATTACTTACCCCCCTGTAGAGTAGAAAAACAGTCGACCACTTATTTTGGAGTGACTGAGGACTAAAACTTCGTTTTACTCTACAACCTTCAGCTAGTAGATGCTCAGGTCAAGTTATTTATTATTATCCGCTGGATCTCTTCATCTACACACTGGGCCACTATTCATCCTCGGGACAGGGGATGAGTTGAGATTCAGGGATGAGCTATAGATTGTGGGTCCCAACAGATTGTCAGTAGAGGGTAATCTAGAATGCTCTATGGATCAACTCGAGATATTCTTTCCAATCTTGAGCGCGTCTAACAGTAATTTAGTTGTCTTCTGACACGATGGAGAGAACGAGAGCAAAATTCCAATAAACGAGCGATATTGAGTTACCTGCGGCCGGAGAGCCTCTAAAGGACTTGCAGAAATTTAATTGGGCTTGTGAGTCTAGAGCGAGAACTGGAGATTCCCCAAGGATTTATCTTTCCTTCCAAGGAGGCTGCTGACTCGGAGCAGATTCAAAGAGGCGAATTGGATGCTTATGCTCCTCGGAGACTTCCCCGATAAGATCAGGTCTAAGTCAGTTATCTCGGGTTTATTTTCCCACAGCTCCAGAGCCGAAGACGCTCGACTGATCAGAATATACAGAAACAATAAAGAAGATTTTAGTCCCTGTACGTGTTTTGGAAAAAGAGCAAAGAGAGAAAGTCAGAGAACGCCGTATTACTGCAGATAACAATGAACATCCCTGACGTCGATCCCCCAGACAAGGACTTCGCGGCGAGAGGGAACTCAGTTGGGATACGGCATCGTCATTTCTTAATCAGTAGAGGACAAATCTTGATATTATGGTAAGAACTTCGAGTTGGTTCATCTAAAAGGGGTCGACTCGGTATCACTCGTACGTGCCATTTTCCCCTGAAAGCTTGGTGTTTAGAGCTTTCAACAGGGGTGGAGGCGGGCTGACTCGAGCTTCCTTTAATCAACTTCCGAGGACCCAGTTGCCCAGTTGACTTTGTATCATACTCTCTCGTCTTGAAGAAGCTCAAGGATGTTAGTCTTATCAGAACTTGCTACTTTTCCTTCTCCCGGTCCAGGCCTAGACTATTACCGACCAAGGCATTATAAAACCTTCAACTCCTTCCAGAGGCTTAGCTTCGCACCTGAGTTACGCCAAATTACCTAGTCTCAGACCATGATTATAAACCCTTTTATCCTTTCCTTGTTTGCTGCCGGTCTCACTCGTGTCTTTGCTCTAAATCACTTTTCTGGGATAACGGTATCCAATGGTGTCGGAGGTACATCTACTTACACGTGTCGAACGCAGACACAGGTCAGACAACTTTGATGTCATCGTAAAATAAGAACACATCCTGATATTCCCTTATGCATGCAGTGGAATGAACTGGCCGATGTCGTGAAAAAGAACGGTTTTCAATCCATAAGAATTATTGGATTCGATTGTGACGCTTTGAATCGGGCATCGACAGCAGCCGCACATGCAGGGCTTACAGTTATGGCAGGAATATATATTCCAGTGCGTACTCACTTTAAGTTTGGTGTTTCATTATGCCTGAATGTCGGGCCAGGGCAGTGTCCACGCAAACATGGCCGTCACTGAGTATGAGATTGTCACTCTAAAATATACATAACTCTTTCTTATACCAAGAGCAGCAATGATCTCAGGACATTTCGCGATGCGTACCACAGGTTTGGACCCGGTAGATTTGTTGGTCTTACCATTGGGAATGAGGTACGCTGTTGCTCGTCTTTACTCTTTTCATCCCTTACTTGTATTCTTTTAGGTCAATGACTTCCCTGTCGCCATTGCCTCCGAAGTTCGTCGCACTAAAGGTGCATATTATCTGTACCGAAGACTATCAATCGCTAAACATAGGCCTGTCATAGCTCTTCTGGTATCTATGGGTGTCTTTACGCCTGTTGCGACCGCCCATAGCTGGGTACATTACAGCAATAATCCAGTTTTATGCGGAGGAGATTTTGTTGCGGCTAATGCACAGTACGCTTGTTTTATTCAATCCACATCTATTTTATTCACTTTCTTTCGGACGTAATAGTGCCTTCTATGACGGCCATGTAGCCGCCCAAAACGCTGGCAAGTTTGTGGAACAAATAGTGGTACCAGCTTTAAAATTAGCTTGTCCGGGCAAAAGAATCGCAATCACAGAGTAAGCTCCTTTTTGATCCCGAGGCTCAGTACATGTCACTACATAGTAAACTCGCTCACAGATCGGGATGGCCATCGCGTGGACCAGCGGATGGAAGCGGTAGTGCTTCTACCTCAGCTGAAAAGATAGCACTTATCAATTTGAACTGTGCGTCGAAGAACGATCCGCATGTGTCTATGTATGCTTTTGAGTACGATGACCAGATGTGGAAGAATAAGGAGAATGAGCGTAGTTTTGGTATCTTTGGCAAGTTTTCGCTGGGAAACGATGTTTTAGCAGTTTGTTGATACAATGGATGGCATTCTGTACTGATATCTTACGTTAGCTTACCTCGAAGCTTCAGTCAAGCGTTGGTCAAATGTATACGTGTATATTTGTAAATGGTACTACGTATGTATGCACAGATTTTTCGCGATTTCCTCTTTGAAAAGGACAAGTAAACTGCTGTAAACTGTACTATCCTTCTTAAGGATGCTCTTTCTGATTACGGCAAGGTCGTGCAACAAGATCGATAGATTTGGGTGTAGGTAGGTGACGTGACAACCCGTGAAGAGTACCCTGAAGCGAGGTCCTAGAGTTGTTTGGCTCGAGAAAATCTCGTGCACCTTGTTACATTGTTTGGTTCGAATGAAAGCCGCAACACAAACGTTGGCATAAACCTGTGGCGCCACTCCTGGCCACAACTGCCATGATAAGTAAGGGTATATAAGATATATCTTCGGCAACACAGATAGATTATCGCGGGAAATGAGGAGCTTGGTCGTATATCACTGTCATCTGGGTAGTGATAAAGTGTCTTGGATAATAACTTATAAGTGAGGTTGGCCAGTGACGATAGGCAAAAAGAAAGTAGCTGTCACAGATGGATGAGACACCAAGTCGAACTCAAGCTTGAAACTTCGTATGATTCCTTCTTCGGATACTGATTTATGACATCACGGGGTGAGTTTTTGAGTTCAACCCATACATATGCAGCTGAATGACAGCTATTCTAAGATGACAGTAGTATCTCATGTCACCATTAAATTGCGACACTCATGGCCCGTCCCCGGGCTGATATAATTGCGGGTGAAGCTTGCGTAGAAACTTTGGAATCGTACGAACAAAACTTGATAATTCTTCACGGTCGCCGATGATTCATAAAAAAAAACAGGAGACTGTCCTGGGAGCCGGCCCGAATGAGCGGCGTCCATGAGATCAAAAATGCTGTGCTTCCTATTCAGGGGTTTCGCTCTCATCGACATCATTCAAGAGCATCATCCACGTCAACAATCATTGATGCATAGAGTGCACGTGTCAGCATGGGACTCTGCTGCGGCCCAAGTGGGAGCTCACCCGTATGGAAGAAACTCGCTTGATCTAAGTATATGGGAATGTGGATAAGCGCGTCAAACGGCATGCCTCGTCATCTCATATTTGTCAACTTCCGTTCAAAGCACAGGCAGTTCCACATGATGCGAATCAAATCCGACACGGGTGATTTGTGCGCCCTCACGATCAAAATCACTTGCACTGGATGACTTTGATGATGCATCTGTGACTTTCCTCCGCCATCTCTTTCATGTCCTTGGTCATGGCCGATAAAACAAAAAAAAGCTGGTACACTCTAGTCAGCGGATTCAGTCTTGCAACTCTTTTTTCCCGCAAAAGGGAAACTGGACCACCGCGCACAATCTATGTTAACGAGAATGTCCCAGAGCACCACTTCGATCGCAAAGGCAAGCCGAAACGAGGTTTTATCTTCACAAGCAATCAGGTCATCACCTCGAAGTATACCATCATAACCTTTCTGCCCCGGAATCTTTTGGAACAGTTTAGACGTATCGCGAACTTGTATGTGTGGCACAAAATTATTCTTTCTTCTTTTCTCATACAATCCTACTAGGTTTTTCCTTGTCATAGCCATTTTTCAGTTTTTTCGCATTTTCTCCACGATATCGCCTGCGGTCTCCATATTACCATTGATCATCATCGTCGTAGTTACCGGTATCAAGGATGGATACGAAGACATAAAACGTCACGAATCTGACCGGCGTGTCAACCATAGTAAAGTGAAGGTGCTGACTGGTGGAGATTGGAATAATGCAAATCCTGTGGAGAGCAAAAGCAAAACTTTTGTACGTGGTCTGACTGAACTGGGGCAAAGAAACAGGCGTGCACCACTTACGAGCGAGGCATATTCATATTCCGACGTAGAGGATGACGGGATCTCTCCTGACGACGGAGACGAAAAAGCGAAAGGGATGCGACCGCATTGGCAACGTATTTTGTGGGAGGACCTCAAAGTTGGCGACTTCGTGAAGATAATGGAGAACGAACAGATCCCGGCCGACGTCATGCTTTGTGCAACGTCAGAAGATGGCGATGTCGCCTTCGTAGAAACTAAAAATCTAGACGGGGAGACGAATCTCAAGTCGAGACATGGAGTGCCTTCGTTAACTCACCTCCGGGATGCAACATCGTGTGCGAGCAAAGACAACTCATTCCGAATCAACTGTGATCGACCTGACGTCGACATGTATCGTGTTCAAGCTAACGTCACCTATAAAGAGGAGACCTTGCCCGTAGATTTGTCGGTTACTCTATTACGAGGGACTGTTTTGAAAAATACCCGGTGGGCTATTGGTGTCGTCATGTTTACTGGGCAGGACAGCAAAATTGTCATGAACTCTGGAGGCACGCCAAGTAAACGCAGCAAAGTCGAGCGACAAATGAACCCGCAAGTGTGAGTCCCATCACTCCCTGAGTGAATTTTAATCTCACTACACCTCAGTATCGCCAACCTTTGCATTCTAATAGTTCTAGCCACCGTTGACGCGATTGCCGACTCATTGAACGAAGTCAAGTTTTTCCCGTTGAGTGCACCCTGGCTTTACGGTGCCACTTCATCGGATGACAATCCTCGTATTAATGGCTTGATCACCTGGGTTTACTCGCTTTTGACGTACGTGTCCTTTTTGCCTGTCTTGTCCGCTTCTTATTTGTCTAAAAGATTCCAAATCATCGTTCCAATTTCTCTCTATATCTCAATGGAGTTTGTGCGCACATGCCAGGCTGCCTTCATCTATTTTGATGGAGACATCTGCTACGAGAAGACAGGGCAAGCTACGATTTGTAGGAGCTGGAATCTCGCGGATGATCTTGGGCAGATTGAATACATCTTCTCTGACAAGACAGGGACTCTAACGCAGGCAAGATATTTTGTTTTCCAACTCCATATGTTATCATCTCGACTGATGAAGCACTAGAATTCAATGGTGTTCCGTCAGTGTTCTATCGGAGGGCGTGCCTATCGAGGCGATGTCGACGAAGGAACCTCGGATGACAATCTACCAGCCAAAGACCCCTCTATTGACAGCGTCACCAAGGTCGCAGCGGTGAAGGTAAATGTTGACCTGTGGGCGGCTCACCGATCTCTCTCTTCCGGTTCTAATCTTCCACACCAGCGTCCCTCAGAGGGCGAGATTGTGGGGAACGAGGAGAAAAAGAAGACTGTTGAAACGCCCGTCTGTTTTAAAGATGCAGCGCTGGCACAGGATATCGAAGCTTCAGTCTCTGTGGACCCCAACTCGGAAAATGCTTCACATTCTCGGCTTCTTAATGGTTTTTTCACTGTATTGGGCTTATGCCACACCGTCGTCACCTCCACCGATCCAGACACAGGGAAGGTCCAGTACAAGTCTCAATCTCCTGATGAGGCCGCGCTTGTCCAGGCAGCTGCAGACGTTGGGTTCGTCTTCTGTGGGCGTGATAAGGAAGTTCTGTCGTTTCGCACTCCGTCATCGGCTCCTGAGCTTGACAAGTATGAGTTATTGAATATTCTTGAGTTTACGAGCGCGAGGAAGAGAATGAGCGTTGTCGTGCGCAAGATAGGAGATGATGGCAGGATATTCTTGCTCACCAAAGGAGCGGACAATATCATCTTTCAACGTTTGAAGGACAGCGAACATGAACTCATGGCTGAGACCGAGGCGCATCTAAATGAATTTGCCAATATGGGCCTTCGGACCCTAACCCTTGCGTACAAGGTCATCTCTGGTATGTGTCTGTCTGTTCACCGGCATCGAACTCTTGCTCAGTATGTTTTCTTGCATAGAGGCGGATTACCTTAATTGGAGTAAACGATACCATGAGACGTCCCTGGCACTTGAGGACAGAGAGGAAAAACTTGAAGCTGTGTCTAGTGACCTGGAGCAAGAACTTCGGCTTCTAGGAGCCACAGCTATTGAGGATCGTCTACAGGACGGTGTACCCGAAACAATAGCTGACCTTAAGAGAGCTGGTATCCGCATATGGGTCGCCACTGGGGACAAGCTTGAGACTGCCATAGGTAGGTGATTCCTTGATCGAAAATATGGAATTTAACATATCCTTTGTCTAGCCATCGGACGGAGCACAAACTTGATCTCGAATGACTCTAATATCATTATCATTCGTGGAGGCACTGTGGGGCGTACAGTACCTCAACAGATGGTATATGCGATGGACCAGTACTTCGACGCCTCCGCCGATCTCCCTCGCCCCTCAACATCGTACCATGAACCTAACGTACCTCTTCAACGCATCCACTCGGGTGGTTCGATTGCTGGCGCGGGCAACGGCGAACGCCCAGGCGGGTTTATCCTCGTTATAGATGGAGCTGCTCTTGGTGATGTATGTCTTCACCAGCTTTCGTGATTGTGTGTTTCTTTACCTTCCTCGTAATAGGCGTTCGAGGATGAGGAGAACAAGAGCTTGCTTCTTCGTCTGGCAACATCCTGCGAGGCCGTTGTTTGTTGTCGTGTATCGCCCCTCCAGAAGGCCCTCGTCGTCCGTCTCGTGAAAGATGGACTTGGTGTCATGACACTTGCCATTGGCGATGGTGCAAATGATGTCAGCATGATTCAAGCTGCACATGTCGGTATCGGGATTTCTGGTGAAGAAGGATTGCAGGCTGTCAACTCGTCGGACTACGCAATCGCTCAGGTATGTTCAACGTATTTCATATTCCTATCTTAATTTTCCGTCTAGTTCCGATTCTTAAAGAAACTCTTGCTCGTTCATGGCCACTGGTCTTATGCTCGTAATGGAACCATGTAAGTGTTAATTATTCTTTCCTGTGTCAGACTTCAAACTCGTTCACAGGATCTTGAACTTTTTCTATAAGAATGCTGTGCCTGTCGGTGTGCTATGGTGGTTCCAGATCTACGACAGCTGGAGTGCAAATTAGTGAGTCTATCGCAGCTTATTCTTAGTTCATGCTGTGCCAATGTCAACCGTCAGTGTCTTCGACTACATCTATATTCTTTTCTGGAATTCACTATGGACGATTGCCCCTGTAATCGGGATAGGCGTGTTTGACCGCATACTTGGTATGTCGACCTGAACATCGTGGTATCTTACTACTCACAATATATACGATAGATTATAACGTTTTGATGGCAGTGCCGGAGCTGTATCACTTTGGTCGAAGGGGAACTTGGTTTGGCATGAGATCCTTCTTCATCTATCTTCTGGATGGCTTATACCAAGTGAGCGCAACAGTCTTTAACCTCTGTTGCCGTTGCTGAGCCACGACAGTCTGTCATTATCTTCTTTATTATCTTATATACGTACTTCCCATCGCCGACAGCACGAAAAGACGGATATGACGTATACCTGCAAGAATTCTCTACGGTGAGTCCATTCTGGAATTCCGATGTTGTGACTTACTCAGTAACGACAACAGACCATGGCACTAGCTGCCATCATGGTTGTCAATATCTTCACTGGGTTCAGTGCAAAGGCCTGGAATGTCTGGATTTTCATCACCGTATTCTTCGGCATTGTTGTCATCTGGTTCTTCACAGTAAGTTTCTGCACTTGACACTGAATGACTTTAAGTTGACCTTTTTCTTTTCTCTAAGGTAATTTATTCCGCCATCTCACCTGGATATGCAGTCACAAGCCTCTACGGCAACTACTACATCCTCCTCGCATCACCTTACTTCTGGCTCAGCTTGCCCATCACATTCTTCCTGTCTTTAGCACCTCGCTTTATTGCACGATCATGGAAAGCCAGCTATGCACCAGATGACCTCGACATCATGCGCTACATCAGCAAGTACGAGCCAGATCGTGATTTCGCTCATGAGGTGCACATCTCCAACCTCAAGGCTCTCCGACGGCCAGGCTCTGCGGCCTCACAACGAAGAGCTTCCAGATCACAGGTCAACGACAGTTCACCATCCTTGGTCAACCCACGTCATGCATCGCGCGCGTCTGTCAATATGAGTGCAAGTCGCACAGACTTGGCTACCGGAGTTATATCTACCGATCGTGGATTTGACTTTGCCCAGGAGGAAGGCGGAGTCGCGCTACGGCGTATGCAGACTAATTTGTCGGAAGCTGTAGCGAGCAGACAGCAGATAACTGCCCCAAGACGACCGTCAATGAAGGGTAAAGAAACATTGTCACATATGTTCTCACTGCGGAGATCGCCACGCAAAAAGAAATCAACGAAACAAACTATTGAATAGGTGGAACGGTTTTTTCACGCAACGTTTTATTTGCACTTCATGCTTTGCTGGATCTTTTGTTGTGCCAATCTTCATTGACGAATTAACGAAATAACTTATATATGTAAAGTTATACCCTGGCTCTTGGCTTTAAGTGGAATTTGCGATATAAAATGTTTTGAGGCAGCTTTGTGTTATACAAGGGTATGTATGGTATGATACAGATAGTCGGTGCAAGTTTCAACACTACCAGGTCGTTATGAATGTTGGAAAAAAGTGTGTTGAGGAGAGTGTAGATACCAAGTCAAGCACCGCTGCGTTTGAGACTAGGAGAGTTTGTGAATGTCCACATCTTGAAAAGGATCGCCGATCTCTAAGTATACCAAAATTCAGGCTCCTTCAACTTTTCAGTAGCAAAAAACGCGCCTTTTCTCAGATAATCGACAAGATGGTGATCAACCAACTCTCTCTCTTCACGTTTGGTCTCCTTCGAGCTATCCCATGTAGCATTCGCCAGACTGACGTTCGTCCCCTTCGCCTGCTCGATCTTCCGCCTCACCTTCGAGTCTCGCATGACAGATGGTCCCCCAACAGATGTACCACCAGGAAGGCGACGTTTAGATCCACCGGCGAAAGTTTGAGTGATCTGGTTGACCAAATGAGCGCCGAAGTTGCTACTCGAGCTTGGTTGCGCGTTGACCTCCTCGGGCGGTGGAGACTCTGTGTCTGTCGATATAGGGGAGCCTGGATCTGGAGAGTTCATGCCCGTTACTCTATAGTAGGTTTTGTAAAACAAGATTACATCTGAAAAGTACGCCACGCTGGACCAAAGAGCTGTATCACGTGAGCCACATGGAATTTACGATTGAAACCCCTTCTCGCACAACTTATAGGCTGAACTCGTTTCATATATGATATAAACGTGTGTGATCACGAGAATGCCCTTTCCTTGATTATTGGTAATTAATGAAGCATTCATACTTTGGGCCCGCACTAAATAGTTATACACATTTCAGGCAATATATATCTATATGGCCCCCCAAGCTTCTATACATAGCCTGCGGTGGAACTTACCATTACGCCGCAAGTGTAGGACTGAGCCTTTCCTGTCACATCGTCAGGGATGGTTGACATTTGAATTGTCTCTAAGCCGATGTATTCAGCTTATCTCACATGACAAAAGACCGGGTGCAAAATCTGACATATTAGAAAATAAATCTTGCGAGAGCTTCAGAACTGTAGTATGCGTTTTGCTTAATGCGTCCTATCCTTACTATAGTCTATCAGATTTGAGACGCTTGAGACTGACCTTGACAGAACTCTAGTCTTCCTTTTGGTCCCTGCTGTTCCTGCTCTCACTTTATGCCTGCCGAACCTCGTCATTGGGCAAGAAACAACTATTACTTAGGACTACGTAGTATGACCCGATCCAATTTTTCTCATAAGACCGACAGATGCGTTCGATTCAGGGCAGATTTGAGATCATTGGACAAGACCTTTTTGCATTCAGGGTTCCATTACTACGACGCTTGATACTACCCGAGGTAAGAATATTCTCCACACTGTCACTTTTTGCTAGACTTCGTGCCCACTTTAGTGTCGATTACCAACCTTGGGGCTGTGAATGTTATGTGAGTGATGATGCTTTTGTGCCATTCTTTTGACGCTCATGTACAAAAAGTTGGGTGTATTTCATCTACAAAACCAGCCCTGAATGCAAAGTACATAATTGACTCAAGGGGTTGTTTAAACAGTGATGCTTGGGACATTTACGACTGGCATGGTTCCATTTCTTGGGTTGCTTTTCCAGCGCCTCCTTTTAACACCGAATAGGTCAAAATACAGAATGAATAATTGACGCATTGTTCTTCTTCCATTTTTCATTGTTGGGCCCATCTAGCTCTGCACTCTTATGGGACGAAGTACAAGAATGATTATATGTACATACTCTTCCTGCACGTTTGTAAGTATTATGCGATGTTGTTGATCCGCACTGGTTGCACAAAGCAGTTGAATTTACGGATATCCAGGATGATTCCGACGGGCTGACGAAATTGTCGTACTGAAAATCTTCGAGCTATTCTTGCCCCTGCACCTTCGTATCACGACTCTTATAGCCGTCAGTAACTGAAGTAGACATGTGCAAAACCAAAGTTTACAAGTCTACATTATTTTCGGCCCGTTGAACCGCAAGCCAGCCATTATAAAGTTGTTCAACCACGTGGATCACTGGACTCCTTCGAACCTTGAACACGTTTGTTATTGTAACGATAGCATTGGTTTCTGTAACCCGTTGTCCCAAAGCTGTTGGAAAATCTTCTATTTTCTGCAATCAAGGTTCCAGTGTCGATGCGGCTTTCATGTAGACCTTACGACAGAGCTTCGATCAACGGTGTTAAGATGCAGTACCGCTCCTTCAAGAAGCTTCAACAGTCACACGTTCCCCATGTTAGAAAATATCATCAGAACCTCTCAGCCACTTCTTTTAGAATAGTGACCATTTTGGCTTCTTATTCCTCTGGCGCGATATGGTGGTCTATGCTTGGCACAGATTACTGATATTGTTATGGAGGGCATCTTCCCATGTTCAACGTGCTTCAACTCCCTTTTCTGCCTTGTCTGACTAGATAAAAGCCATGGGTATCACACGAATCTTTGGCCCCTCAATTCTTTACTGTGGTTCAGAATGACATTCTTTCTCGTGACATTGTCAGCATTTATTGCATTGGCTGCTGCCGCTCAAACTTCGGGGTCGTTTTCTCTGCTCTCGTACAATGTTGCTGGGCTTCCTGGTGAGTATTCTACCTTACAAATTGTGTCCAAATGATTGTCATCAAAATGCAGAGATTTTGTCCTCTGGTAACCCAAGAGTGAACACACCTTTGATTTCACCCCGCCTCAAACCCTACAACATTATCAATGTGCAAGAGGATTTCAATTTCCACGCTGACTTGTACGGCAACGACACTCATGCATTCCGTACTCCGACATCTGGTATCGCTGGCATTGGATCCGGTCTCAACACACTCTCTGATTTCCCTTTTTTCGACCTTGACCGCGTTAAATGGTCTTCTTGCAACCTCAACGGTGGTGATTGCCTTACCCCAAAGGGGTTCACATTCGTCCGTGTCAGAATCAGCGATGGTCTTTGGCTCGACCTCTATAATCTTCATGGTGATGCTGGATCTGACGCCGGTGACATCGATGCTCGTGCATCCAACCTTGCCCAGGTCACTGCATACGCTCAAACTGCGTCCATTGGTATGCCCATCGTTGTCATGGGAGACACCAACACTCGTTACACCCGAGTAGGCGATTCCGAATCCCTTCACAGCCTTATCAATGCCCTTCAAGTCACTGATGCTTGGGTTAGCTTTGTGCGCGGTGGTTCGTTCCCAGTCGAAGGTGCAGATGCTTTAGTTTGCGCTTTCCCTTTTCCTGCTGGTACCACTCAAGCCGAGATGGTGGCTTGCGAGGTTGTCGACAAGACCTTCGCTCGCGGCAGTAGTATCGTTTCATTCGAATCAATTACATTCACCAACGAGGACGACGCATTCCTCGACAGCGCCGGTGCTCCCCTAAGTGACCATTACCCTACCTCGAGCGTTATCTCTTGGACACTTTCGTCTTCACTCCGTCTTGCAGACTATCTCGGAGGTACTGGTGGCACCTTCTACAATGATCTCGCTATCCTTTCTACCCCTATCCTTACGCTCCATAAAATCACTTCCCTGACTATCAGGAGTGGTAGCCGTGTCGATGCTCTCTCTTACACGTATACCAACGGTACCGATGTCACAGTAACCCATGGTGGCACAGGTGGCAGCCCGACAACCTTGACCCTTGAATCCGGCGAATATGTCAACAACATTCAGGCATGTGAAGGACTCCACAGTCTTTCGATCCGTATCTTCTATGCTAGCTTCACGACCAACCTCGGAAGGACACTTTCTGGTGGAGTACCTACCAAGGATTGTATTAATACTACCGTTCCTGCCGACGTCGCTGCCGATGGTGCTCATTGGGGTCTCGTCGGATTCTGGGGTCGCTCCGGAGACGAGGTGGATCGCTTCGGCGCTATCTGGGGAGCTGCATATTGATAGATAGCTTGAAAGTTTCGTGAACTAGTAACGACCTGGTTTCTGACTGGAAGTTCTCTGTGTATACCATTCGTGCAGCCCGCTATGACGTGTATTGCTCCGCGTGAACTTGAATATTACGATCATATGCGGTAGGGCGTATAACCAGAAATGATAAAAGACAATAATATACGACAATCATAACTCATGATACCATGCCATCGCAAGTTCTTCGTCAACTTCATTGTCAAGTACGTCTGTCGCCGAAGTTGCGTCTGTAGCATCACTCTCATGGTCCCACATCTCTATCACACCAGGACTGAAAGCATAGGGCGGATGACGCGTGCGCAGACACCATTCAATGACTCTAGGATGAGCCCTAACTCTACATGGTCCAGTTCAACAAAGTGTCGACGACTTCAGAAACTGAAACTTACTTTGATATGTCGAAATTAACGACCTGAAGTTGATTCATGCTAGTTGCACGAGAAAGAGCAACATATGCTAAATAGAAATCATTAGACTCAAAGGCTGGTAATATCTTAAAAGATACTCCACCTTGGCCCATCTCAAATGTCCGTCCTAGATCCACTTTGACACGTTCTAGGGTTTTCCCTTGGGATTTATGCACACTGAGCGCCCAGGATAGAATCAATGGAACCTGCGATCGAGTAGATAAAGACTTCTAAACTGAACGTTCAACGCACCTGTTTACGGCAGGCTTCCATTTCCCCCCGAGCATTGTTCACCGTAAATTTCTGAGGAATTATGAAGACCTCTTGCCCACCGATGAATCGAACAACGGGCCAAGCAATATCGTTTTCAGGCAGCTCTTGTTGCCCATTCCCTTTCAATTCGGCACCTACTATGATGGTATGCCTAGAAAGTGCTTCTCGCGCTGTCTCGAATCGCACGATCTGACCAACAGAGCCATTTACTAGTTCCCCTTGAATCAGGTTCTTGCGAGCTTAGCTTGAAGTGTTCGAACATGGCATATTTTGAACCTACTTTGAGCAACATAACTTGAGCTCCGACCTGAAGGGAAAAGCATTGACAAAGAGTTATTGACAGCAGAAATTCTCAGTAACTCTTCGAACCTTTAATTGCATTTCTTGAGGAACGACAACATGACGCTCAAGGAGATGAGCCATCTGCAACGCACTGACAAGGTTCCCATAGAAATCATATCCAGGAAGGTCATGAGCTTCGAAAGTATGTAATTCTGTTTCAAGTTGTGCAAGGCGAATCGAATTAGCGTATTCGACCTCCTGTCTTGTCGGAAATCTGGAGAAGGTTGAGGAACATACAAATGGAAACAGGAGAGGCACACAATTCGGTTGGCTCTATGCCGTCTGTATATATTACCTCTCTGGACAGCATGGAAAGAGCACATATAGCCTCCTGGTCCAATTGACCAAAGCGCATAGCATTGAGCATATCAATGAAATCTATTATCGATTGAGCCAGTGTTAAGATAGAAAATAACCAGACATACCCCGACCTTCCTGTCGGAAGACATGAGTGAGCACGAAAGGTGGACCAACACAAGCATTCCAGGAGACAGCATCAAATGCAAACTTGGCAGGTGTCGTTAATCCGTCTTGGTTGCGACCGGGAACGGGAGGAAGCTGACAGAAATCGCCTGAAAGGATGAGCTAACCACTCATAAAATCAGGAATGGTTTAAAAGAAAATTTCAAACCCACTTGTATCCCACCAAAAGGTTTATCATTATTTCGGACTCCTCTAGCTATGTTTTCCTTGGACCGTGTATAAGAAGGCTTGTCATATAACAGTATGACAGCTTACAAGTTTGTCAAACAAGGAACCGTCGAGCATCGACACTGCAGGAAGGATTAAGCCAACCTATGCCATCATACATATATCTCATTCCAAGCACCTTCGTCAATCATGAGGGTTTTTACATTTTGCCAGCGACGAAGGACTGTCCTAAATTGCTTATTACCAAAGAACTTGCCTATGTATCGGTCTGCATCCTGATCTCCAAGCCCTATTCCTGCCCACGAATGGAGTGTTCTACCACCAATATTGACGGCCGCTATCCCTGTAGACGCCGTGATACCCAGTTGGTCACCTCCTAATCCTTGTTCCACCAGTGTGTCCCTGATTTCTCGCAGCAGTATAGATTTCCCAGTCCCTAATCGAATTTAGCATTTTGCGCATATTTTATTGATACCTCGGTCAAACCTGCGGAGCCAGTGAAGAAGACGTTTTGTCCGCTTTTGACCATGTCAAGAACACGTTGTTGTTCGGAAGATAGTTCTACCCGTGTGTTCGCGAGAATCTCAAGTTCGGCTGCCATGGGCACAGAGTGCGATGCTACATACGAGCTTGTCTGAGATAAAGACTTTGGAGGTATAAGATCGGCAGAGAGGCTTGAGATAGGATTCAAGAAAGAACAATTCGAAGTCGAAGAAACTTCAGGCTGAAGGGGATAAGCTTCTTGAGAATGGGAACGACGACCATCTAGACTAGTTTGACCTGTCCATCTCATGACTGGGTGGTCTCTGGGAACTGTCACAACTTACTTGCAAGCCACTGCTTTGCTTGTTCCAAAGAGGAGAAACTTTTGAAGACCGCAGGATACTTGTGAGTCTGCAATCATTATCAACACCAATATATGCGAGTAGCGTTCTTTCAAGAGATAAACCTGTCTTTTACACTAGAAAATCCAAGAGGTCCCGGTAAATAATGGTACCTCATATCAAGGCAAATAGTGGACACCTCATCCCATGTATTATATATTTTCGGGCCTTCTCTACCAACAGCAACTGCGTAATATTTCTTGATTGGCATTCAGAGTTGGACCTGTTGAGAGCAAAGTGAATGAACAAAATAAGTGGTTCTGTGATCTGGTGGACCTACTTATTAGGCCTTCCCACGATCGAAACTTGGGCGCCTGCAGACGTTTATCATGTATCCCGTGGCCTCATCGCTGGGTAATTATCGACGAGGTCCACGAATGAACAGCCGGTGCTTACTATTTACTTTACATGCATACAAGTTGGTCGCGTCCAATGGAATTGGATGAATTTCAATTACATACTCTGCCGAGTACGTTTATAGCCATCTGTCATCGATGTCATCATTCATGTGATGTATCAGTATCATTAGAAATTTTCTTACATGCGCATGAAACTTGTATCTGCGGCACCAATGGAGGGAATCGGTCAGTTTTGATCTCTCGGAGCTACATACTGATATAACAAATCAAAGCCTGAGTTGGTTTAGTCTTCCAAACTACTTTTTTCATATCATCAGAAGTAATATGTAGTACGGGCCCTGGCCGTTCGCACGCGGACCGCGCGGGTAATACCAACAGCAAGACACGGCCTGATTGTTTCCGATGATGATATCAGTTGTCAGATCTTTGGGATCCTCGAAAGGAGACCACCACTCGATAACCCCGGAACCTTCAGTATCAATGATTGACCGGTAACGTATTACCAAAAGAACGAGCATGTGTGGTTGTTTGATTGATTTCCGTGTGCGTACTAATTAATGCATTGGTCGTGCCCCATGCACGCTACGGACGCCTTTCCATTGGCGAACCGACTCCCTCGCTTAATGGTTGGTCATTAGTATAACTACTACATTGCGCTCCATGTATGCTACGGACGACTTTCCCCCTCAAGCGTCGCGACTCGTGAGAGGCATTACCACGTTCGTGCCCCTCTGGCCGTAGGCCATGTCAATGCATGAAAACCACTCCTCTAACAATACATGAAACTTCAATATCCTTCCAGACATAGCGGCTCGATGTATGGGAATACTTGCAAGTGGCATCGCCCGTGCCGGAATGTCGGCTGCGACAGTTCTCTTCTAGATATCAGATAAGTAAACTGTCTATTTTTTACACCACACCAACTACTGTCCTTCTCCAGTCAACATATTGAAAGTATTTGCATCACAGGCGCAAACTACCAGTCACTGCTGCTTCTTGTCGCACAAAACCATGCAGATTATACCTCTGTTCTTCTAGCAGTCTTTTATCAATGGCGCAGTATTCGACCTAATGCTGTCTTGGCGTATCATCAGTCCCTATTCATCAACGAGCTGGGTTGCGGGGAATCCCTTGATGACATTGGCATTTTTCAGATAATAGATTTGACAGACAGCTCGTAGCTCGAGTCTCGCTATGAACAACGGTTTATATCAACACTCAGGGTGGTCCAAATCCTATCCAACAGGTGAAACTACTACGAGTACTACGTTTATCTTGTTTGTTGATGCGACCTTCCAGTAAAAAAAATGACGCCTGACAACGTTGTAACTTTATCTCTGGCTTTGACTTACATAGCGTACGGTGGGCCATCTGTACCAGCCAGGATTTGAACTTTTACGTTCGACTTCCTGCTACTCCCATCTGTCACTGAGGCTATTTTGGGCCATGAATGACTAATACCCAAATGATTTACTGCTTCCTCATCCTATTTTTTCATTTTTTCAATGTTAGCAATCACTCAATCGTCTGTAGAAACTACTATATGTTAACCAATTCCTCAAACAATCATTTCAATATAGCTCAGATCCAATCTTGAAAGCCTGACTTGATCCAGTGATGGTGATGGAGAACATTCTAAGTGACACGTACTTATACTTTTCAAGCATTGTTTACACACGAGTTGGCCAGATCTTTGTCCTCTTTAAAAGTTACCTTTGTGCGGTTTATAGCTCCTGAGAGGTACAACCTCCTATGAGGAGCTGATCATCAGTATGGTGTTGGAAACGTTCCAAGCATAATAGTGGCACAATACTTACCTTTAAGTCGAGCTCTAATTTGGACAATCAGTACATTCTCATTTACAACTGAACACAGATTGCAAAATAAACAAGTTTAACTAGGATATTCTGACATGAGAAAGCCTCTAAACTGGGATGAGGAAGGGGTAAAATGTCAGGTATTAGTCGATAAGCCTGGATGACAGGTGGGAATAGCAGGGACTTGAACATAAAAGTTCAAATCCTGGCTGGTACAGATGGCCCACCGTCATAGCGGCAGTATCAACCTTACTGTTCCTTTGGCGGATACTAACTTACTAGCGAGCAGCGGATGTTTTTTTTTTTGCAGACTCTGGAGACCGAAGCTCGCCAATCTTAGTCGTCACAGCTAGTTATCTTCAAATTCGATCATTAAAGAATGTCATTTATGTCGCTCCAGAAACGTAATTCCTGTGGACCTATGATAACGATAGCTTTCAAACAATCAATAAGATTTTGGGAATTAAAATGGTCTTATACTCAGACAAGTTGTATCTAAGCCCGATTCTATCTACAATGCTGAAATGAGCTTCTCTTGATAAGGTTCAAACCTTGAGCATGACTCTTTTGAGATCAGAAGGGATATGTGTGTGTGTGTCAGTTTTTCCCCGCTAGTCTTTTCATTGCTGCTCCTAAGATTTGTTCTTTGAAGCAGTGTTTACAAATTAGTCCCATTTGGAGATGTGGCGTAGCACAGAGACTCTAAAATTGGCAAACAGAAACTCGTCGTATTCAAGGTGAAACATAGTGTTATGTTATTACAGATCGTTATGTTGCTATAAATGAAAGCATGGGCGTAGAATGCAAGAGATATAGATAGATAAAGGCAGAGAGAGGGAGATTTGTACCCCTTAAAATAGCGGAAAAGAAAAAGCTATTGTACATTAGAGGTGAGGGTGTATCCAATGAGAATAATGCACAATGCAAGAAGCAAGGGATATCAAATGCCAAAAAGTCCGTTTTATTTCTTCAACCGAACTTAGAGTGGGAGCGAAAGTGAAACGGGATTAAGGCTCTCTTGCTTTGATTTTCAACGTGGGGTGTAGTATCTGTTCGTGCAAAGCTTTGCCAGCGGGGACCTAAAATAGCGATATTGAATGGTCGATCGACGACAGATGGAGAGGAAGCATACCATAGGATACACATGTTCAGTCTTTGAAACGTAGCACTCCATCAATACAGGCTTGTTGTTGTCGTACTCCAAGAACTCCTTCATCTTAGCAGGCAGGTCCTCAGCAGTTTCGCATCTAATGGCGTGGACGCCCATCGCCTGAGCTAGGCGGACAAAGTCCGGGTTGGTCATCTGTGTGTGCGAATAGCGGCGGTCGTAGAATAGATCTATATCAAATAAGTTGATAGGGTGTCACGTTGGATGCCGAAGGGACATACCTTGCCATTGGAGAACCATGCCTTGGAACTCATTGTTTAGGACGAGAACCTTGACACCAATATTGTATTGCGAGGCGGTTGCCAGCTCCATGGCAGTCATGCTGAAAGAGGCATCACCATCAATATCGACGACAGTCTTCTTGGGTGCGGCAACTTTAGCTCCGATAGCGGAAGGCAAACCGAAGCCCATAGTCTGCAAATCAGAGTCGTCAACAAACAAGGCAAGAGCGAGTAGACGAAGTAACATACGCCAAGACCACCAGATGTCACCAAGCTCTGGGGGTGTCTCCATCTGAAAAACTGTGCAGCCCACATTTGATGCTGGCCCACGCCGGTAGACACGACGATTTCCTCCTTGCGGTGTGCCGTCTGTTTATCGAGTTCTTCAATGACCGCTTGAGGCTTCAACTTGTCTCCTTTCGCACTTGGCGTATACGTGAAGGGGTACGACTTCTTCCAGTGTTGTATATCACGGAACCATTCCTCACGCGGCGAGGACTTAATGAGAGGCACCAAAGATGCCATATTGGTGATGACGTCGCCGAGAATGGGGATGGAAGCTTCTACGACCTTATTGATGTTCTTTGGCATAATCTCGAAATGGATAATACCCCCCCTGCCCTGTGCCGCCGCCGCCTTGGCAGCAGGTGCGAATGTGTCAAGCTTCCCAGTTACACGATCGTCGAAACGGCTACCCAAGGCAATTATCACGTCGGCTTCTTGCATGGCGAAGTTGGCGTACGCGCTCCCATGCATGCCGAGCATGTGGAGGGAACGATGGTCGGTCTCGTCAAAGGCACCGAGACCCTGTAGAGTAGTCGTTACTGGAATATTTCCCTGTTCAGCAAGCTTTCTTAGAAGTTTCGGGCCCAGAGGCGAAGACAGGACACCATTGCCGGCATAGATGATGGGGCGCTGGGCTTGGTTGATAAGGTTCGCTGCCTGTTCGATCAGCTGGGGGTCTACGGGCGGCTCAAGCGAATGCAGGGGGTTCATAGGGAGGCCCAGGTGTGCTCCGGGGGTTGTGGCCTTGTATGGCAAAGGTGTACGAAGGATGCCCGCTGTCACATCCTTAGGCAAGTCGACCAAGACGGGGCCGGGGCGCCCAGAGGTAGCGATCTTAAAGGCCTCGTTAATGCGCCGGGGAAGTTCAGCGATGTCTTTAACCATGACATTCCATTTTGTGCAGCTACGGGAGATACCAACAACGTCTGCTTCCTGGAAGGCATCTGAGCCGATAGCGGAGGTTGCTACCTGACCCGTGAAAACGACCATGGGAACACCATCGGAGAGAGCGTCTTGCATTGGTGTGATGACGTTGGTGGCTCCCGGACCTGATGTTACGAGAACGACACCAGGCTTGCCGGAAATACGAGCATAACCTTCGGCCATATGGCCAGCACCTTGTTCGTGCCTTGGGAGAACGAAGTCAAAATGTTCTGAGTTGTAAATGGCATCAAAAACGGGCAAGATAGCTCCTCCAGGATATCCAAAGATGTGTTTGACACCATGTCGCAGCATCATCTCGTGGAAAATTTCGCCGCCAGACATTCCTACGAAAGTATGGTCCAGAGGTACATTTGGGTATGGTCCGGGTCCGGATATGTTGTCCGGTAGAGCGACATTCGTATGGGAGGAAGGTAGCTGCTGAATTCCTGGTGTTGGTGATGGACGCCTTAGAATTGAAGGATCAGTCCGCTATAAATAGACAAGGAACACGATGGACATACACGGGAGGTGCTACAGTGGCCTTCTGCACTGTTGAGCGACTAAGGTTCCGCGCATGTTCACGTACACGATATTTTGCTTCGAGCATGCACGTTGTCCCAACTTTTGTTGATCGTGTTCTGACGAACTGCACGGTTTTCGGTGTGACACTGGGACGTAGTTTCAGCGACATGACTGAAATTAAAATTAATGAGCCTGGAGAGAAGAAAGCGAGCAACTGCTCGAAAGAAACGCGACGAAGATGGGAGGTCAGTGAATCCTTCGAAGTTTTTTATAATCCCTGACTCCTGACTCGGTGATTTTTTGATGCCGGCCGAAACGAACTGGCTGGAATGGAGTCGGCCGATCATCCAATTCAGTTTTGTAAGTCACCTGACTGGTTTGCACATCACGACTCCGAGTGAAATGTTTTCCGACCACCTTTTTTCCTTCTGGATTTTACCTCAGTAATGGACGTTTTTGCTGATAATGGGATGTAATCATGTGAAGTGCGCGACTGTATCCCAAACTTTTCTGACATTTCTAGATTCCCTGACACGTCGGGTCACCCGTTGCCTCGGTTTCATCTGCGCATCGAATGGGTGAACGAACCGACCATCGGTCATTCTGTCATCAAACGCGGTGTGCTGTAGACTCACAGCGGTTTGGATGAAACAAGCACAGGAATGTTTAGCTATTCTGACTCCTGGTTGTCAAAGTTTACAGTCACAATCGATAATGCCGCCACATGCTCGTTCAGGAAATGGTATGGCAGATCCTTTCTCTTCCAGATTTGATCTTCGCTGATGTACTTAGGAACAGAGATCTGGCATTATGTGAACTTATGTGAACTGGTTTCGTCTTCTGTTCAGCCGGAGTACGGGAATGGTCAACCGAGATTGGAATCGTAGATTAAGTTCAACCCCGCTATACACCGGGGCCGCTTCAGACGTCTGCTCGCGTTATTCTCCTTGTGGCAAGCGACTGTACACTTTTTTGCGTTTCCAGACTCGCGTTTTAGTCC
Organism: Termitomyces sp. T73sscA; assembly: GCA_017657235.1. Lineage (NCBI taxonomy): Eukaryota > Fungi > Basidiomycota > Agaricomycetes > Agaricales > Lyophyllaceae > Termitomyces > Termitomyces sp. T73sscA. Next base: position 79,405 of record JAGGAP010000018.1, read on the forward strand.
TGAACAAAGCTTTTCCCTGTGCAACCGACAGATCTTGGTGTTCTTCACTCTCACGAGATTAACGTAAGAAAGAAAGGGCGAGAGCAGGTAGGGTGAGCTTATCCACCACCTCCGGACTACATCCACTTCGAGGTCCAATCCGAATCTCGCGCGTCAGTACGATAGATTCAGCGATCATTGACTCTCACGTACCCGTCGGAAAATCATCTTGAAAGAACAATGGTACATCGTGCACCGGTCCTTTGATCTCATCTGCCACCCTGATACAGTGACTGAGCTTTTACAAGACTGAAAGCTAGTGGTTCGGCTGCCCTTCCTGGACCCATTTTGATTAGGAAGATCACCCTTACTCTACAGTAATGCAGTCACTTGTTCTGGAACGTAGAGAGAAACCCTCCCTGCTCTACAGTAATGTGATTACTTGCTCTGAAATCTGCTCCGAAATGCAGAGAGAAGTTCCCGCATTTGCAATGTGTATGTAATAATGATTGGTCCCGCTTTGTCGAGCTTTCCGAGCCCCTTGATCAGGAACGTCCCTCCATGCAATTCAACGGATATAATGCTCTGAGGGGCGGAGTGGGTTGACAGGACAAACATGTTACGTTTCAACGTTTCCAAGATTCGTGCAAACTAGGGGAAAGGCCGAATGACTCACCTCTCATTTTGCTGTGATGATGCCATATAGTTCCGAAAAACATGATACATTTCAACGTTCGCAGAGGAGCATTTCCAAAACTAGGGGAAAGGAGGCTGAATGACTCGCTCTCGTTGTGCTGTAATGATGGTTCCGAATTACTTCTCTCCCGGAGTCATCAGCCGGAGATTTTGTCTTGCCTCGTCATGATTCGACCTTCACGTCAGAGAATATATTGAAAATATAAGCGGGAATAGGTAGTCTAACAGTGAACAAAAATGTTTGACGCAGGGCAAATAGTATTACAGGCTTTGATTTTTGCTTGGCCATATATCCAGTCCGGCCATTGCTTATGCACTCAGCATTGAAGCATTTTCACAGTTATTGACACATTTCCAATGACGGTAAGGCCGGGTCCTTTCCCATTTCGTAAGGCCTTCTGAATCGTAGTTCAAAGTTTAGCACAAGGAAACCTGAAACTCCAAAACTCATAGCCAACAACAATTTTAGGTCCCGAGTCGGTTCTCTCCGTTTCCGTCAAAGCAAGGGCATTACCTCCTAATAGACTTGTAATGATTTTTTTAATCGCCGTTATCTCCTAACGTCTGACCTCATTCGAGATTATCGGCTTCTTTGAAACTGGCGTTACATCATTATCCATTCAAAACCAAAGGGAGATACAATTTTAGCGCCGGGCGCAAAGGAATGTTATGGTTTGGGTAATGCAGACATTGCGAGAATTTGCGATTGGACAGCTCTTTCCGAATGAACGCCAGTGTTACCTTGAGTTACGAGTATGACTCCTCTGATCATGATGGATTTTTCGGCTTGAGGGTACTAGGGGGCAAATATTGATTTACCGTCGATTCGGACTCTACTCATGCATACTCATGCATGCCATGTGAGCTGAAACACTATACCCCTTCTTCTCCTTCTCCCTTCTGTTCATTCATGTTGAGGCTATTGATAGACAACAGTTGAATCTTGGATACTATTGCAGAACAGACCAGCTACTACTAAGAATATTCCAACCAAGGCATCCAAAGTGGAGGGAGTCAAATCAAGAACATATATTCTGTATTCGTCAGCGCAGTACACCAATTTGGAAGCCTGGACTGCTTGAGCTCAGTTCCTTCTCTGGATGGTCTGCATCCTCTCCTGTAGTCTCACGGGAGATACCATATTCATGTTGTCCATCGAGCACATTCTGGAACTGCTCTTTCTCGAGTTTCAAAGCTTGTTCGTCAGCTTCCATTTCAGCATAATTGAAGTCTATAATGCATGGATCTATGTAATACCAACTATCCTGTCGTATTAGACAGGAAGTATGTTGGGTCCACATACTTCCTGTCTAATACGACAGGATAGGTGGTAAATACAGGTAATGGATCTTGATTGCTTGTCTTGAGGTTTTCTAGTCGCATATCCTGGTGGCGGATAACAATCTCATGAATGGATTTCAAAGCATGCACATAAGCAGATCCACGAGGTGTCCAATTTTTTTCATAATTAAAAATGCTAGTGCTCACTTCTCGGACTTTGGAATCACAAATCGAAGTCGACTCCTCTCAGGGAGTCTACAATTGCCACAGAGTTAATTCAGCATGCTCCGTGATAAGCATCAGAAAACCTCGGTTTCAGAGTCTTCAAATAAACCAGACACAAGCATATGCCTAGCGTGAGTAGACATCATCAAGTGGGAATTTAACGGCAGCGAATGCAAATTTCTGGGAAAGGATACAATTTTCCATGGTCCCGAGAAAAAAAAATCGATCGTGACAGCATCTGCATCTCCTATTGATGATGGTTTTGGTTTCGATTTTCGCCGGCGGCAAGCTTTCTAGGGCGGTACTATTCCAGTAAGTAGTTAATATCCAATTGTGTCTGTGTCAGTTTTTATGATACTAGATGGTGTGTTTCGACAAGTGGTCGTGACGATAAGCCTGGATGGTTTAAGTTTGCATCGGTAGGCTTGAGAACACCATTACCGTTGTCCTCCAAGTCAGGTACTTTTTGTGACCGGGGTCCTAGTTTGCTGGTTTGTAAGCCGTTACGTGAGAACCGTCACCCCGCCATCAGTGTATCATCGCAGGCTTGTTTTTTGTTGCTTTTCTGTCCACTAGAGGTGTTTTTGGCACGTCCGCACCTTCGCCGACGTTTTACCCCGAGAATTCTGGCTGTCTGCTTTTCTGTCGTGACATCACCAAAAAAAAAAACAGTTGAATAGTACAGAACAGACCAGCTACTACTAAGAACGTTACAACCAAGGCATCGAAAATCAAAGCGGAGGCAGTCAAGCATCGAGAACATATATTCTATATCCATCAGCGCAGTACACCAATTTGGAAGCCTGGACTGCTTGAGCGTTCAGTTCCATTTCTCTGGACGGTCTGTATCCTCTTCTGTAGTCTCACGGGAGGATATTCATGTTGTTCATCGAGCACATTCTGGAATTTCTCTTTTAAAGATTGTTCATCGACTTCCATTTCAGCACGATCGAAGTCTATAATGCATGGATCTCCGTTGCTTTTGATCCTGAGGTTTTCTAGTCGCAAATCTCGATGGCGGACACCAGCATGTGCATTTCCTGTTGAGCCGCGCTAGTTCTACAGTGATACGGGAAAAAAAAAATATTCATGGGGCTGATACTCTTTTCTGGCCGTGATTGTGCACGAGTCTTTGACACGTAGAAGCGCAGATGGAGCTGGTGAGTTGTAAGGACCATGCTGTATGCGGAGCAACGCCAAATCACGGTCAACGATACCAACACATACAGCCTTTTATTTATTGGAATTCTTCAGACAGACAACATTGAAGGAAATGTGGGCGTACCTTCAGACCTTGTTCGTAATATAACTTTCTCGCTTCTTCCAGAGCAACACTCCGCCTAGTTCTTGGGTACTTACTGTCTTCGGATAACAAGACTACACCTTTGCGCTTTGCAGGATTCAACTTGGCTTCTTGCGCGTAAGCTGGCGCGTTCGATCACGGATATCATCGATAATAGACATGAAAAGCCCTAAATGAATATGAGCATATGCAGGATCCTTACAATGTGTACAATCAATGAAGTCGGACAAAATGAGTGTGATGCGAATGCGATTCGCTCGAAAGTTCCGCAGTGCAAAACAATGAAAGAAGAATCTCTTTTCGACGGCTCACGTCAATGCCTAGATATACAGGCGGTTAGTATAAGAGTGGAGAAAGTATAGAGAATCACGTGTTGAATTTGGCCACATCAATAGCTGTCAGGTCTCTTTTCCGCGTTGGAATTGTTACAGTGGGCCAATGTAATTTTGAATCAATCAATGAAAAGGAGGTCGTCTGCTTCGATTTCCTCATTCTTTCTTTCGATGACTGTTCAAGTTTGGTTCTTGACGGAAGTCGTATACTCTTTCGAAGGGGCTTTGCATTGACTATGGAAGGTTTAGGAGCAGCATCGGTCTCTGTTACAAATTTGGAGACCTAAAATGGTAGAGTTGTTCCCCATGCAGTGTCATAGCGGCTGGCGATGCAGCAAGAGGATCTATCGAATGACCATTGCTTAACAAGTGTCAGAGGCGTGACCTCAGGAATCTCCATGGACTAAAGCCGATCTAAATTTTTCAATGCATCTTCAGCTTCACAACAGGCAAAAAACATCTTCCAACTCCCCATCCGCGTGAATCTTATCCTCATTTCTTTAAGAAGTCTCCGATCATCGTCGCTTAAGACCGCCCACGCTTCCTTGTTGACCATGGTGTATTCTTTACCAGGTATGGGTTCATATGAGTCGAGTATATCTGGTACGTATGTACTTATACCAGATCTCGTGCTATGTTTGATTTAATTAGAAGAGTTTTCAGTACTGATCCACCACTTTTTAAATCAGGCACTGAGTGCGGTCGAAATGCCACGGGCAACAACACTGACAATACATCATCATCAATCTTATTTGCCTTCACAAGGAGTAGGAAACACTGACTCATGAACAGTGAACAAAGGATGCAAAGAGTTCAACCAGCTTTGTTGATGAGAAATAGCGTCAGGATACCTCACACAAGTCAGGAGAGGATATATATTCTTACAAATAGCTAGAAACTGGAGCACAAGGCTTGATCTGTGTATTCTTTTCCGGTGTTCCATTTTCATATGCATCACACCATCCAGTGACGTTTACAAATCCCAGAGCGTCAGCGTTATCAAGTAGAGTGTTGAAGATCGGATAGGTGTCAAAGACTGTCAGCTGTTGAAGATCCTTATGCTCATCCCCGAAGTTCTTGACCATGGTGGTGAGCTGAGCATTGTAGTTTGTGATTAGAGGGTGAAGGCGCTTGACGACCTCGGAGCCTTGCTGTAGGAAGAGGGGGGCACGGTCGGTGGGTGGTACGGTTAGGAAGAGAAAGGAGCGTGCGCCTTCTTCATGGAGAATTTCAAGCTTTGAGTCAAGAGTTAAGAAAGTACTTTGAGAACGAGAACCGACGTACTTGACTCTCCAAACGAGCCAAAATCTTTGCATAAAATGTGGTCTCATGCCCAGTGATATTAGTCTGACAATTTATGGGTTTTGAGATACTTTTAATTAACAGTCTAGCGTACCCAGCCGAAAGAGTTTCCCTGTATTGGTCAAGGCGATTCAGATGGACCAAAAAGCGTAGACAAAACAGAGGCGACTTACAATATCGTTGATACCAATCCAGAACGCAAACAGGGAGTTTGAGCTATCCCAGTGAGCGCCCGCCGGTTTAGGGGCGAGGAATTGCTTAAACTGCGATACCTGGTCCACGATGGAACTGTAAAGACATCGTGAGATCAGATACGCGGGCACAAAGTTTCCTTACAGAACAGTGAGCATGAATGGAGGGACCAGTGCTCCATCAACGGTGGCACCACCAGAAGCAAGATCGAATACCTGCAGGTCATTCTCAAGTCCCAAAATTGATTGCATGCAGAAGAGTGCAGACCTTGATGTCGGTCTGGTTGTAGGTTCCACCTATTAGAAGTCCGTCAACGACTAGGTAGTAATTGGTCTACCGGAAGTTCATACCAAGAAAATTGACCCAGTTAGGTCCGTTAGAAGACGTCTGTACGAGCATCAGAATTCATGTTACTGACTCATCTACGAGTTATACCCACAAATCCGGGAACTGGAGAGTTTACACCAGCGGAGATGTTGAAACCTACAGAATATATTATATATTCAGTCAACTCTGCAAGATAGCAGAATTCATGTTACCATCGGTTGTGTAGGAATCACCAAATGCAAACAGGTACTGAGTGGTGCCCCACGTAAGTTTACCGAAAGCAGGGGTTGCATTCAAAGCGCAAAGAAAGGCAGGAAGCAGACGAGTCCAGTAGATGAGCACAGGCATGTAGAGACTTGATAACTTTCGTGATGGTATTGTACAGCCCTTTAGCGCAGATGGCTCCGAGGATGGCCCGAGAGGACGAGGAAGCCATGAGTGAAAGCACTCACAAAGTGTTTATTTTAGGCCCATTGAAAGTAAAGAAACGGTAAGCCGTTTGGGGTTAACTGGAAAGACAGGTATTGTCTTGTGCTAGGTCGATCATGAGGTCAGTTGAATGAGAACTATCGTCCAAAAACGGAATTCACCATCACGTCCCGATTAGTCTCATATCACCGCCAGCCGTACTCATGTTGAGCCCTGCTCCTCTCTAAAACCATGATATCGGTGTGTCTGCGCACTCTACATAAAGCTCTCTCTTACAGTCCTCCAGGCTTTCTTCATATTCAATCAGAAGGGGGAAGTGAGTTGCCTTCAACGACGCGGATTTCGATGACGGATGGATTCACTTACACCTACCTATGTAGGTATTGATCTCAAGACTGTACCGGCCCGACTTTAAGTGTGATCCAGGCCACGCCATCTACCTCTTCAGATGCTTATTGACTCGTATCATCCAGACGATCAATTGCTGACGTTTTCCGAATCCAAGTCGTCTCCAACAGCGATGTCAGGTCACCCATCATCACCCTGGGCTCAACGAGCTTCTTCCACGTCCGAATAAACAACCTTTATGTGGTTGCTGTTACGAAGTACATCCTATCGTTACCTCATCTCAAGGAGTAACTGATTGTTGGGCCAGAAACAACGCCAACGCAGCACTCGTCTTCGAGTTTTGCTACCGATTCATTAATATAGCCAAGGCATACTTTGGAAAGATAGACGAAGAATCTGTTAAGAACAATTTTGTACTGATTTACGAGCTCATAGACGGTGAGTGACCGTTGTGATAGATCTGTTCGTCCCTGCTGACTTGTCAGGCAGAGATCAATGATTTTGGTTACCCTCAAAACAGCGAAATTGACACACTTAAGACATATATTACGACAGAGAGCATCGTATCTTCTGCAAATGCTGCTGTGCGTGGTCTCCATAAATGTGTTTTATAATCAACTCAAAAAATCTCGCTCTATAGGAGGAATCTTCAAAAATTACTAGTCAAGCGACAGGGGCGACGAGTTGGCGACGTGGAGATGTTAGGTACAAGAAAAATGAGGCGTTCGTGGATGTTGTGGAGACTGTAAACTTGACCATGAGTGCAAAAGGTATCTTCTACTTTGCAGCATTGCCTGGCATTTCTTCCTTCTTACTCTATTGACAGGATCTGTCCTACGAGCCGACGTGGATGGTCATATTCAAATGCGAGCATACCTCTCTGGTACCCCAGAGTGTAAATTCGGGCTTAACGATAAACTCGTAATCGACAAGAGTGACCGTGGAATCGGGGATGCCGTCGAACTAGACGACTGTAGATTCCACCAATGCGTTCGGCTTGATGAGTTCGACGCAACTCGTACAATCAGCTTTATACCCCCAGACGGCGAGTTTGAGTTAATGCGGTAAGCCCTGACTACTCGGAACAATGAACAGACGAATCGGTCCGGGTATTAACGCGTCCGTACCAGATATCGATCGACGTCGAACGTCAAACTTCCGTTGCGCGTTATACCCACCGTGAATGAGATCGGAACGTCGCAGGTCTCGTACGCGGTCACCATTAAAGCCAATTTTAATAACAAACTTTCCGCAACGAATGTGGTTCTACGAATACCGACGCCACTCAACACCACAACTGTGGATTGTAAAAGTGCGAATGGAAAGGCGAAGTATGTGCCAGCCGAGAACGTCATCGTCTGGAAGTAAGCAAACTTATCCATGCATAAATCCCGTTTGTAGTTTGACATGTGCTTCCCATATAGACTACCACGCATCCAAGGCGGCTCGGAATGCACATTTACGGGAACGGCAAGCCTAACGAGCACCACAACGCGTCAGGTTTGGGCGCGACCGCCCATTGATGTTGACTTCCAAGTCCTCATGTTCACCGCATCGGGTCTTATTGTGCGCTTTCTCAAGGTATTCGAGAAGAGTAATTACCAAAGTGTCAAGTGGGTCCGGTATCTCACGAAGGCGTCGGGGACGTATCAAATCCGGGTAGGTGATGACCTCACTGCGATTGTTGTTGCCTGACTAAATTCCATTGGACAGTTTTGACATACCCTTGTTAGTCTTATTCGTATATCTACTGTATCTCGTGTTAACTGAATGACGATGTCAATGCTACCGAACAGTGTCGTCCAAAGTTGGTTTATTGGGTTCAACGAATTCAAATTTTTTGAGAATTTGTGTGGCGTACAGCTTTTATTTCTTGTTCCAATAAATGGGCTGACGCGTGCGGGAAGTAGTGCAATACCGAGCCCCTCGTGAAATCTATCGCTGCCGCGTGAATGACGTGAGTTGGAGTTCGTGCTTTTGTTTTGTTCTTGTTTTATTTTTTCCTTCGTAAGAGGACATTTGTCAACCAGTACATTTTATCTGTCGCCGTAACCACTTGGCTATAGCACCGTGGATGCCTGTCGCTATCTTAATTGTGGTGTTTTCGATAACAATCCTTGCATGCAATGGAACGTGAAGCTCCACAGCGGTAGAGTTTTATGAATCGAGCGGCTGCTGCTTTCCTGTACTCAGAAAAAGAGAGCAAAAGTAGAACAGCTGGCAGGATCTAAACCTGCGTCCACCACTTGGCTTTTAGCGTTACATGCCACCTTCCTCCAAAATTGACAAACCGGGTCATGCCAAAGAAAGGTTTACGATTCCCTTAACCAAGTAAAGGAGTCTTTTTGGAGATTTCATAGGAGGACGAGTACGATTACACAGGTGCCAATCAAGACCAAGCCAAGAGATTTTTCGGTCCAGAGCTGTGGAAGCAGAACGTATATACGACAGAAAAGGGGGCTTGGAAGACCAAGATTGACTTTTCTTGTGCGCAGCCCTAAGACTTGCGCAGCCCTCAGTTATGAACATGATGATACCAGCAAGATATGAAACAACAAGAGAAACACCAGCTTCCGCAGATGCAAAGATTTCCTCGGCATATCGATCTCCTATCCGTGGTGGAGTGTGACCCAAGAAGAGTTGAAGCCGCGAAAGTTCGGCCAGCCACACAGCTATTTACATCTATTTACACAAATCCAAATTTGCCACCAAACGTCGAACCACGTCGCTGACTTTACCTCGTCGTTGCCTGGCCCGTTCCTCTCGACACCTTCCCTCCTCCGCTCCTCCTTTCTTTCATTCTTTGTAGAGACAGTAACTGAAATCGTGATTGAAGAAGATAGAAAAATGGCCGAAGAGATCCGCGCGGAGTCGTACGTCGGTTTCGACACCATCACGCAGCAGATTGAGCACAAACTGCTCAAGCGGGGGTTCCAGTTCAATGTTATACTTGTTGGTGAGTCTTCTTTCTCGCCTTGCGATGGAAATTGTTCTGACTCTGGTTTGTGTTTTCCTTCCGCCCCGCCTTTACTGTATCCCGCCTACACGTCACCTCGTTGCACTTACTCCCACATTACTTACTCCATGTGAAACTCACCCCGTATTTCTGCGCGAACACGCATACACCACACAGGTCAAACGGGTCTGGGCAAGTCAACACTTGTTGACACTCTCTTCGCGTCACACCTCGTCGACTCGAAGGGCCGTTTCGCGGCTGATGAGCCTGTTAGACAGACGACGGAGATTCAGGCTGTTTCGCATGGTGAGTTTATATTAAACTCGTAATCTTGTCTTGTTTTGTGGTCTGCAGTGTGATACCCATTCTATGTGGGTCGATGTGCTTTTCCTTGTTGGGATGCAATAATGCAGGGCCGTGAGTGGGTGAACTCGTGGTTCCGGAAAGATGGGTGGATTGCATTTCGAATTAGAATAACGTGATTTGCTTCCGTTTACGTGTTTCGACCCACTGGTGATCAATCCACGGACTTTGGCTCACGCTGTGCACAGTGATTGTTGAGAATGGTGTCAAGCTTCGCCTGAATATTGTCGACACTCCTGGGTACGGTGATCAAATCAACAATGAGAACTGGTACGCTACGTCTCTTGACTGTCCTTCGTTTTCGCTGAAATTCTCGTGTCCAGCTGGGATCCAATCATTAAATACATTAAGGACCAACATTCAGCATACCTTCGTAAAGAGTTGACCGCGATGCGTGACCGCTACATTCAAGACACACGTATTCATTGCTGTCTCTACTTCATCAACCCTACAGGCCATGGTCTTCGTGCTATCGATGTCATCGTCATGAAGAAGCTCAGCGAGGTTGTGAATGTCGTTCCTGTCATTGCCAAATCAGACTCGTTAACGCATGAGGAGAGGGAAAAGTTCAAAGCAAAGATTCGGGAGGAGTTGCAGTATGATAACATCAAACTTTATCCGTTTGATAACCTGGAAGAGGATGATGAGGAGGAACAACAGCAGAATGTCGCTATTCGGGTGCGTAGATGTTTCCATGATGTTCGTTGATGATCCTGACTAATTGGTAAAGAACATGATTCCTTTCGCTATCGTTGGCTCTGAGAACAACGTGATCATTGATGGGAAGAGTGTGCGTGGAAGACGCAACCGCTGGGGTGTTGTCAACGTCGAGAACCCGACACATTGCGAGTTTGTCAACCTGCGCGACTTCCTCCTACGCACACATCTGCAGGACTTGATTGAGACGACTGCACAAATCCACTATGAGGCGTTCCGCTCGAAGCAGTTACTTGCTCTCAAGGATATCAACCAGAACCAAAGCCAGCGTCCGGGCCAGCAGCCGCAGCAGTAGGCGGCAGCTGCCATTGGTGTGATGGCGACAAAAATTGATTTGATACCCTCTTGCGCTTGTTTTTGCGAACACTATTTGTGACGTTGTTGGAATACTTTGATACATTGTCGACTTGCCGTTTTTGTGATTACGTCGTCTTTTATAATACATACCCAGGTTCTGCCTTGCATTATACGTGTGGATGACCTGTTGTGTCTGAGATCTCCATGTCAGCCCCCATCATGAGAAAGTGAGGAAAACCGCAGTGCGTTGATGGAACGGAGTATAATGACGAATTTATAATCGGGTTGTGTCAGATTTGCCGTGTGTCAGCGTCCGAAAATATATCGCATCCACCCAAGCTGCAGCCTCCTCATCATATGTTTCCGCCTTTCCATCTCTAACCACTCCCACCACCCCCTCCTCCCGCCACCCCATGGCCCCCGCCTTCCTTGGAGCTCTGGCCAACACATACAACAGGCTCGCTGCATTCAACATCGAGAACCTCTTCGTTCGCAAGCGCGAGCCGGGCCCTAAAAGAACGGTCTTTGTGAATGAGAACTTGCCCGCTGAGTATCATGATGCCAAGGGCCGTGTTAAGCCTGTGCATGTGTATTGCACGAACCAGGTCCTCACGTCCAAGTATACCATTATCACCTTTATACCCCGGAACTTGCTTGAGCAATTCCGAAGGGTTGCTAATATGTGAGTCGGCGCTTTCTCGTACTGTTGAGTTCTTTTTTTTTTTTGCGGAAGAAAATGAATTTGCTCTTACTCTGGAATGACGGCGAATGTGGTTGCTACACATTAGACTATGACGACAGTCGATGGGGCACTATGGACTCTCGGAAGCACCCGCACAACCGTTCATTTCCCTTGAAGCTTACTATAAATTACTTACGTGTCTTCAGCTTCTTCCTCGCCATCGCCATCCTTCAATTCTTTAACAAGTTCTCCACCATATCCCCTGGTCTCGTCATCCTCCCCCTCCTCATCGTCCTCGGCATCACCGCTCTCAAAGACGGATATGAAGACATCAAGCGGCACCAGTCCGATCGGCGGGTCAATCACACACCTGTGCGCGTGCTCTCGGGTGGCGGCTGGGCCAATCCGAACGCGATGGCTAATAAAAGCCGTACCTTTGTTCGGGGGATCATTCCTACCCGCCTCCGGAACAAAGCCAAAAAGGGCCATCTTGTGAGCGACAGATCCACTCCAGTGTTTAATACCGGGGCCGAGCAGCCCGAGGTAGAACATACTGATGTCGAGTATGATGACGCACATGAGGAGATTGATATGGGACCCGGACTTCATCTCTTTGGTCACCACTCCGACCACTCCCGTCCGCATTGGCGTAAAACGATTTGGGAGGACGTGCGTGTTGGTGATTTCGTCAAGATTAAGGATCACGAGCAGTTTCCTGCTGATATACTCATCTGTGCCACGAGCGAGGAAGAGAACGTCGCGTTTGTCGAGACGAAGAATCTGGATGGAGAGACGAACCTCAAGTCTCGGCATGCATGTGCCCAGCTCACGCATCTGCGTACCGCGGCTGACTGTGCGAACGTGCACAACCGCTTCCGCATCGAGGCAGACAGGCCAAACGTTAATATGTACAAGCTTAATGCGACGCTAAAGGCCGACTGGAAAGATGCGGCAGAGAAGGACAAGGAGGAGACTTTCCCCATTGATATGCAGATGATGTTGTTGAGGGGTACGGTGCTGAGGAATACGGCGTGGGTCATAGGTATCGTCATATACAGTGGTCAAGACACGCGTATCGTCATGAACTCGGGTGGAACTCCTAGCAAGCGGAGCAAGGTTGAGAGGCAGATGAATCCACAAGTGTACGTCGTATGATTTTCTGGTGTCTGTTGCTATGGTTAATCTATTCTACCTTGTGGGCGCTCAGCTTCATCAACCTGATCATTCTCGCAATTATGGCCGTTGTGTGTGCCATCGTCGATTCGGTCCTTGAACACTATTATTATCCACGAGACGCATACTGGTTGTATAACGACAATCAGTCCGACGATAATCCCTCTATCAACGGTCTCGTCACTTGGGCATTTGCGCTGGTCACGTACGTCGAGCTCGTACTCTCTTTGTACTAAAGGGACTAACTTGCTTGATATTCACACCACAGTTTTCAGAATATAGTCCCGATTTCTTTGTACATCTCGATTGAGGTTGTGCGTACTTGTCAGGCCGCGTTTATATATTTCGACACGAATATATACTACAAGAAGACAGACCAGCCTACGCTTGCTCGGTCTTGGAATCTTTCAGATGATTTGGGACAGATTGAGTATATCTTTTCGGATAAGACGGGTACGTTGACACAGGTGAGCTTTCCCTTCTCATTGTAATCGGATGCGAGCTAATGATCCTTGTCGTAGAACTCCATGATTTTCCGTCAATGTTCCATCGGAGGCAAAGTCTACCACGGAGACCCCGACGTAGAGGACGAAGCCAAACCAACAATACGGGAAAAAGCCTCCACTATCACATACCAGTCTCAATCACCCTCCGACTTATCGTCGTCGTCCTCAACCGCCGCCTCACCTTCCCCTCCCGTCACTACACACAAACCCTTACCCACCGCCGCAGCCGACCCACTAACTCTGCCACCCCCACGGGGCAGCACGCGCTTCGTCTCTGCCTCCCTGACCGACGACCTCCGTGCAGCCGCGCACGCCTCCGACCCCATACGCGCCCGTGCACTCAACGGGTTCTTCAGCGTCCTCGCACTGTGTCATACTGTGCTGACGGGAACCGATCCAGAGACAGGCGCAATGGAGTACAAAGCACAGAGTCCTGACGAGGCCGCGCTGGTGCAGGCCGCTGCGGACGTGGGGTACGTTTTCCGCGGTCGGGAAGTAGACGTGCTTTCGTTGCAGACGCCGTTCACCGAGGACGACGGGGATGGCACGCGGATGGAAAAGTATCGTTTGTTGACTATCTTGGAGTTTACGAGTGCGAGGAAGAGGATGAGTGTTGTGGTGAGGAAGCTGGATGAGGATGACGGGAGGGTGTTTTTGTTGTGCAAGGGTGCTGATAATGTCATTTTTGAGAGGTTGAGAAAGGGTGTGAGTGGAGAGGAAGAGGGTAGAGAGGAGACAGAAAGGCATCTTGGGGAGTTTGCGAGTGAGGGCTTAAGGACGTTGACCTTGGCGTACAAGGTTATTCCTGAGGCGGAGTATGAGGAGTGGAGTGAGAGGTATCATGAGGCGAGTGTGGCGATGGAGGGGAGGGAGGAGAAGATCGAAATGGTGTCGGATGAGCTGGAGAGGGATTTGAGGTTATTGGGTGCGACTGCCATTGAAGACAGTCTGCAAGATGGAGTACCGGAGGCAATTGCAGATCTTAAGCGTGCCGGGATCAAGATTTGGGTCGCAACGGGTGACAAGCTTGAAACTGCCATCGGTGCGTTACAATCTCGTCTCAAGAGCAAATCTGCAGGAATGGACTAACTTTATATAGCTATTGGCCATAGTACGAACCTCATTGGGCGCGAATCGAACATCATCGTGATACGAGGAGACAGCGGCGGGCGTCCTGTGTTCCAGCAGATGGCGCATGCCGCCGAAGAGTTCTTCCCTGAAGCTGATCTCCTCTCTGAAGAAGTTGTCAACCACTCGTATCACGCCACACCTCGGCCGTCGACGTCCTCGCGCACAGAGTACCCACTTCGTCGTATCACCACGGGCCTCTCCTCAATCGTTGGACCTAACAACGGGGAGCGCCCAGGTGGATTCGTACTCGTGATCGACGGTGCGGCACTGGAGCATGCTTTGGCTGATCATGAGCACAAGAGCTTGTTGTTGAAACTTGCAGTGCAGTGCGAGGGCGTTGTGTGCTGTCGTGTGTCGCCGTTGCAGAAAGCGCTGATTGTGAGGCTTGTAAAGGAAGGGTTGGGTGTGATGACATTGGCTATTGGGGATGGTGCGAATGATGTCAGTATGATTCAGGTGCGTTGTTTTGAATTTAAGACGAAGGACGTTGCTCAATGTGGTTCGGAACAGTCGGCTGATGTTGGTGTTGGTATTTCGGGTGAGGAGGGGCTGCAGGCTGTCAACTCATCAGATTATGCCATCGCACAGTTCCGCTTCTTGAAACGACTCCTACTGGTCCATGGTCATTGGTCCTATGCCCGGAATGGGAACATGTACGTGCTCTTAGCCATATATATCTGCAGTAGCTGATTCAGTGTGACCTTGACAGGATTCTGAACTTCTTCTACAAGAACATCGTGTGTATCGGTGTTTTGTGGTGGTTCCAGATCTATTGCGGATGGAGCTCGAACTACGTTTTCGAATACACCTTCCTTCTTTTCTGGAACTCATTCTGGACCATCGCACCTGTTATCGCTATTGGCATTTTTGACCGTATAGTTGGTACGTATGATTGTCTGGAGCATACTCCTCAAAGACTCATGGCGGTCGCAGATGCGCATGTCCTCATGGATCTACCTGAGCTATACCGTTATGGCCGGGAAGGCAGATGGTTCGGGCTCAAATGGTTTAGTGTTTATATGCTCGATGCTCTTTACCAGGCATGTTTATTCATCTTCTAACACTATATCATCTGATATGGTTTAGTCGGCTATTATCTTCTTCCTCATCCTCTATGCCTATTTCTCTCCATCAGCTCGCACAGACGGTTGGCAAGTAACACTCAATGAGTTCTCAACGGCAAGTTTCCCCTTCTTTGAAGCGATGCACTTTTTCATTGTCGTTGTCAAACACAGACAATGGTGTTTTCGGCAGTTATTGCCGCAAATCTCTTTAATGGCCTCAACACGAATGTTTGGACAGGCTGGGTCTTCTTTGCCGTATCTATTGGCATTGCGCTTGTCCTTCTCTGGACCGTATGGTTTTTTCCGATTTCCTTCATCGGGACCGAAGCTCACGCTCCATTCACAGGCAATTTATGCTTCCATCTCCCCTGGTTGGTTTGTCACTCCAATGTATGGATACAATCACTTTCTTTGGCCCTCGGCATACTTCTGGCTGTGTATGCCCCTCACGATTTGCCTTGCCTTGGCTCCGCGTTACTTCGCCAAAGCATGGAAGTTTGGTTTTGCTCCAGATGACATCGACATCGTGCGGTATATTGGCAAGACGGAACCAGGACGCGATCTCACCAAAGACGCTTATATCTTGGCATCGAGTTCAGCGCGTCCATTTGCTCGCCCTTCATCATCCCGGCGGACGTCACGGACTAGCTTTACCTCTGAACGCCCACCTCGCCCGTCTTTCGACCCACGAAACGGCAGTAGAACTGACATGTCAACAGGCATGCGGTCAGTACATCGTGGTTTCGACTTCTCGACCGAAGAGGGCGGCGTTGCAATGCAACGGATACAAACCAACCTATCCGAACGTCGTGAAAGCAGCCGGAACCTCGACGTTACGACACAGGAAAATACGAATCGGAATAGACGTCGTGGAACGCTTGGTCATGTATTCTCCGTGCGACGGGGCTTTCTACGGAAGAAACCTTCTGCGTTGGATGGATGACGACCCACCATGCTCCAGGATATTTCCTTCATGCTCTGCACTTTTCTACAAGCATATATAGTACAATTTAATTAGACTGAATTACATATCATCTACTATTGCTGCATTTTATATCCTTATGTGTACTGTCGTACGTATTTGTATCACTGAGTGCCAAATCAATATCATTCATTTTCATGAGTAGATTGACGAAGATGTAACAGTAAACGATAAATAGCTTACCAATCCACGATTATATTATTGTGCTATAGCCAATCAAGTAGTCACGGCTATACATTAGAATGTAGGGAACATTTATCTGCGGCGCAAGTTCGAATTCTGCTGGCGTCAATTTTGATGGTACCGTACCCCTGATGTTTCTTTAGTCAAAACCAACTTTTCCCGCAGAACCAACAAGATAATCCGAGATCTGTGGAAAACAAGCTTTTGTGGGTATACTTCGCTTAAAACGGAGGTAGATACCAAAACTCTATCCATTTAGCACAGGATACCGAGCAGAATAGTGAGTCGTTCGGTGAGAGCAAGCGTAGTCTCAGAGCATATTGGATAAAACTATAGGTCAAAAGAGAAAACCCAGGCTCTAACGGGTATCATAAACATGACCATCTAATAAATAGGACCGTACAAGGAGTCCCATAAGAGTCATTGGTAAGAAGAAAGTAAGAATGTGTTGATTCAGTACGGGTGTTGCTATGAGAAATACAAGGTAATTACAAATAAGTTACAAGAGCAAAGATTGGTATCCAAAGAAATGATTGAAATGCAAGAACGTCAAGGTCCGTAAATTAGATATCATTGCGCTACGGAGATTGCTCAAGTTTCTGTCTCTTAGGTGGCGGAATTACAATTTCGACACGATTCGAGGATCGCAAAGCAGATGCACTGGACGCGTAAGTTTGGGTTGCAGAGGAATGGATAGTCGGCAATAAATCATCAACTTTGTCTTCCAAGGGCCGCCGGCGCTTCTTCGGGGATCCGTATGGCTGGTATAGGTAGTCACGAGAATCAAGGTTGTCGAAATCCACGTCAACATCAGGATTTATTGTGGCCTTCCCCTTCCCTTTACAGTTCTGTTGTATCCCTGCTTTCTTCGCCGAAGATTTTGGTGGTGGCTTGTCTTTATCAAATACTTTGCAGATCTCAACGTTGGCACCCGCCCCAATAAGCGAATCAAACCAAAGCTATGGAACAACGTGAATACACCTTGTACCTGGAACTGTTATTGAACACACCTTCTGGTTTTCTGAAGGAGTATCGCCTGGGCCTTTAACTTCCACAAACTTACAAATCCCTGTTGTGGTATTCCATACAATTAGATCGGGCACCCCACTACTACGACCAGCGTAGTCCTCGCAGAACAGTCGGCAAATGATTGCCAGTGAATGCCCTCCCAGACACTGAACACTCATATGAAAACAATGCACATTTGATGTTAAAGATAGGACTGACCTCAACGATGTCGAGCAAATCCTCTTTCGTACAAATATCCCAACGAACACCAATACACCATGTATTCTTCACTCTGTAGAGGTCGTCGTGACGTTTAACAATCTCCAAGGCTCGGCCTTTCTGTTTAATCTCTTCAAGTCTCGTGTCAATGAGATCCTTTCGCGCATGATAGAAAGAGTCATGTGCCATATCTAGGGGAGCGGTTTGATGTACGGTTTCAAAAGCTCCAGGTACATCTGTAAAAATGATATCCCAGAAAAGAAGCGCGAACAGGGTAGTTAAAATCCTCGTTTCAGAGTGAAAACTAAAAAGAGGAGGGTCAATTCTATTCAAAACAGGCCAGAGCTAAGGTCGCACCCTTTATAGCCTAAGTCTTCGTAATACTGAAGGGCCCTACATTCAACGTTGACTTGCTCGCCGTTGCGGCCGCGCCAAAGAGACTTGCCCTTCCATCTCCGTGCCGCAGGGTTTTCTGCCTGAAAAGCGACGAGTTCAGAAACATCACGACAAAATAGGAAAAATATTACCAATGGCGGTTTTTCAGATTCGGCAGACGTCTTGCCGTTCGGTGTAGTGTTGGTGACTTTCGGAGAGAAGTATGTTCGAAGGCCGTTATTTTGACCCCTGACGGGACGTCCATGGATGTCCAGTTCAAGACTTTTGTCGGACTTCTTTATTCTCTCGGCGAAAAATTGAACTTCCTCTGCCCTCCTCAGTTCACCGCTACAAAAGGAGCGGTCTTCCTCCGGGACCTTCAGTTGCTTTTCAAGCCTTATCAGTCTCCGGACAAGGCTAGGACGATAAACTGTATTCAATCAGTGACACTTGATTATAATCGCAATAAAGAGGCCTACTCAAATGAGTTTCTTCATCATTTAGCGCCTCCTTGATGCCTTCCATAGCCCGACGAAGCACATTGAGATCCTTCTTCTTTTCTTCTGGATCTGGATTGCGGCACAGATAGTTAGTTTGTAGAAGCGCCCGCCTCTCATACCACCTGGCACGCTTGCCTTGACGCCAAAAGTTTTGTTGTAGCAAGGCCTCCACAACAGCATTCTCCTCTGCGTAGAGCCTCAACGTCGCAAGGGCTTGCATGGCGTGGCTGAAGATGCGCGTATACACAAAACCTAGCAAGATAAAAATCAATTAGATCGGGAAAATACGTGAACTGGCAGTTTGCTACCTGGTTCAAATCGTTCTAGACCAGGTGCCCTGGTCTTGGCAGCCTGCGCCTGCCGTCTTGCGACAAGGTCTTTCCACTGAGGGAAGACATATTCATTGAAGACTGTCTTTATTCTTCGCGCCGTCTGAACTCTCAAAGGTTCTACTTCACGTCCCGGAAAAACTTCATCATCATGACTATCCTCTCTTTTGCAGATGGCAGGACTCCCAGTGAAACGAGCAGCGCTCAACGGAGTCCGAAGGGGCGTTGCCGAGGGTTGACTTCGGCCAGATGGAGTAGGCGTGACGAACGCTGGAGTCTTTGTGGCGGGTCGACCGGGAGATGAAGGTTCCAGCTCCGTCTGGATAGCAGCCTCGAATTTCAGAGCTTCAAAATAATCCATAAACTCCTCACGAGACGACCAAATCATACTATCTCTTGTGAAGTTGTATTCGGGGTAGCTGCGTTTTTTGAAAGAAATCAGGAGAGATGGCACAAGTAGAGATTTAGGGTATTCAGTAGATCGCTCGTAGATGACGTTTAACCGTGCAACGAGCCAGGAAAGATCAACGTTAACTCGCACACTTCTGCCTGGGAAGAAGAGTCGTAAGGGAGATAGGAAAAATAATTAAAGATGCCCTTACCAAGCTTAGCGAGAGCCATTTGTAATAGGCGCTTCTCTTGAGTTTTTCGTGTGGCTTTCTTCCTTTCCTGAAAAGATAGTAAAGATTGCTTGAGGCCGTCCCGCGACTGCATGGTCCGTTTATGTTTGCCTTGAAAATGGAAGCCAAGTGGCTGTTGCGTAGATGCATATAGAAGCAGGGAGTAGATCATAGCATCTTTCTGGAGCAAAGAATATATGGAAAATGCGGGTAGAGCGGCCTGAAGGTCACTTACGTTCATTTTTTCTGGTCTAATCCTGGTCTCCTTGACAAGCTCGTGAAGCTGATCATTGCTCAGTTTCCTAAGCACCTCTTCTAATTTCATAGAGGATTCGTCTTCCAGAAAGAAACTGAAATCGGGCTCGTATGGTTCAGAATCGCGAGACTGTAACAGAGAACTGAGTGAAGGCTTGATATCTTGTTCCTTGACAGTGGTTGGTCCTGGATTGGCAACGATGATGTTTGGTTTGGTCTCTTCCTCGTCAGAATCAAAAGTGAGATCAATAATCTCCACCCCATACAGCTGGTTGGGTCCGGGTTCCTCCTTGATTTCTTTCTTGACCTCAGGCTCGTCTTTGATGGGCTGGCACAACGCGAAGATAGCACGGGTCAGACCGTCTTCGCCGACCTCTTTTTTGAACTTTTCCATCGATCTGAGGGTGTGCCATACGTTGGTTTTTCGCAAGAGAAGTCGAACGAGGCAATAACGTGCATCGTCTATAGTCGGGAGTTACGCCAATTCAGAGTCAAGGATGATCGGCGTACATGGAAGTCTTGCGAAAGCAGTCAATACGTTGAGCTCCTTGGATGTCAAAAGATGCGGTTCACTTTTGAAAACCGTGTTTACCATTTCTAGATAGTGAGATTAAAATCAGTAAAGTACTCTTGGCTGAGACTTACCCTCAAATGCTTCTACATAGACCGACGGGCGTCTATATATCCCGGTCTTCTCTTCAGCTCGCCTTTCTGAATCCAATCGTTCAATATCAATTGCGAGGTCCTCGTCTAGGCAACCATCGTCATGTATAAGCTCATAGAAAGCTTCAATAGATGGGCTTTTTGCAGACATAATATAGAGATAAAAGATACAGATAATCTAAAGCACGAGCATATGTACCGCCAGTGTCAGAGGTCAATAGAGTTCAATGCTGTTGTGGGCGCGTGTGGGGAGTAGCGTGACTAGTAAACGTGACATGTCTGATAATTACTTCTTGAACTAGCTGGACTCGACTCATACTTCAGTATCCGCGCAGAATATGGAGGGACCTTTATCAGAAGACGTTCATTTCCGGCTAGCCATATGCACTGTAGACTTTGATGGTGCTGAATCCGACAAACGGTCTTTGAAACGCGAATAACGATCAACCAAAAGCTTCAAAATGTGCTTGATGAACATAAAATAGAGACCGCAGAAGCGGACCTGAGTCCTCCTGAGGACCGGTGAAATCCATGATCAAGCAGTGCACGCTTTTGGATTGGTGAAGTTGGTGCGAAATCTTTGTTCATGACTGTTCGTCGTCCGTGCTGTTTTTATCTTATCGATTATACCTTGGCACTTTCACCCTACGATTAATGCTGATTTTTAAACAAGCGCCCGTTCTCTGGTTACTTATTATTGTTTTGATCAGGATACTCTGGATATCCTTTCGGGAGATGCTGGTTACCTGTAAGGTCAACTTCAAAGGTCTTTGTCGGGGCCTGATCAGGACTCCAACAAGTCACCGTTCGTGTCATTCCATATATATATTCAAATCGCTACTAGTACATGACGGAATAGTTATCTTAAGAAAAAAGGAAACAGGAAATGGATAGGATAGGATAGGATAATATTACTGGCGCAGCAGCCGGATTCCGCACTACATACATAGAACATAGGTCGCGTACCAGGTCAATGCATCTCGAGGAATGGAACCGTTTGTGCTCGATCAAAAAACTAAAAAGGCCCGTGATATAGATGTGATCTCCATCATTTTCTCGCTCGATCGACCACTTGTAGACTTCATCTTTTCTACCGTTCACGGACATTTATACGACACGAAAAGGCCTTTTGAGGAAACTTTAGGAGTTTGTTGATTGTAAAGATTGAAAAATGGTTCAAAGGACCAATGTCGATGGTATGTGCCTTCGTTTCAGGAATTACCACTCAAAAAGAATTATATCCATTTATCTTCTGAGGTCCATCACAAGCAGAACAACTGCTGCGTGTAACATCAGGGATAGCAGCAGAACTGATCAAGGCGCATGACGAGAATAGGACAGTTTCCCTCAACGAGATCCGTGCTCGTATCAGTAAAAAGTTCGGGTTTGGTGGCCAACCGAGGCTTGTCGATATTATCAGCGCTATTCCTGACGACTACAAAAAAGCACTTTTGCCAAATCTCAAGGCGCGTCCCATACGGACAGCTAGTGGGGTAAGTCCTTCGCCAGACAGTTTATGAGAAGGTGCTTGCTTACTTCGATACAGATTGCTGTTGTGGCAGTGATGTGCAAGCCACATCGATGTCCCCATATTGCGATGACTGGGAATATCTGTGTGTGCGTTATCCAACGGATTGCTCCCTTAGGTTCAGCATTAATCAAATCGACATAGCTATTGTCCTGGCGGGCCTGATTCAGACTTCGATTACAGCACACAAAGTTACACTGGCTATGAACCAACAAGTATGCGTGCGATACGTGCCAGATACGATCCCTACGAACAGACGAGGGCACGCGTAGAGCAGCTGAAGAGTCTTGGTCACAATGTAGACAAGGTTCGTCCCTCAGCTTCGCGCTTAGAATGACATTCAACACAATATTATGTTTAGGTCGAGTTCATTATCATGGGAGGAACCTTCATGAGCATGCCAGAAGAGTATAGGAGCAAATTCGTTGCTCAACTACATAATGCCCTTTCCGGATTCACAGGAACTGATGTCGATGAAGCTGTACGGTAGGTCTGGCTGCTAACACCTCTCGGTGAAATCTCAACGACCAACAGGTATTCTGAGCGAAGTAAGTCGAAAGCTATCGGGATCACTATCGAGACACGGCCCGATTACTGTCTCCGCCCTCATCTGAGGCAAGTCAATCGTCTAGACAACTCTGAAGTGCATTTGACAGTGATGATTTACTCCAGCCAAATGCTTCGCTATGGTTGCACGCGCCTAGAAATTGGTGTCCAATCTGTGTATGAGGACGTGGCGCGCGATACAAACCGTGGACATACCGTTCGCGCCGTCTCCGAGTCTTTTCACCTGGCAAAGGATGCTGGCTTCAAGGTTGTTGCCCACATGATGCCCGATCTTCCCAACGTCGGAGTAGAGCGCGACCTAGAACAGTTCAAGGAATACTTTGAAAATCCTGCGTTCAGGAGTGACGGGCTGAAAATCTACCCCACGTTGGTCATTCGAGGGACTGGGTTGTATGAATTGTGGCGGACGGGAAGATACAAAAATTACACTCCCAATGTCCTTGTTGACGTTGTGGCGCGGATATTGGCCCTGGTGCCACCTTGGACGCGCGTATATCGTGTGCAGAGGTATTCTCAGTTCAAATAACATTCTCGTCAGAAAATGACATTTAATTCAGAGACATTCCGCTACCGCTCGTTTCGAGCGGATGCGAAAATTCAGGGAACTTACGCGAGCTGGCTTTAAATCGCATGAAGGATTTTGGAGCAGAATGCCGGGATGTTAGATTCCGGGAGGTTGGCGTAAGTCTCAAAGGGTTGGCTTTTAAAAAGTCCCAATTCCATGCTTACATTCTCTCGCAGATACATGAGATTCATAATAAAGTTCGACCAGAGTCTGTGGAGCTTCTGCGGCGAGACTACACCGCGAACGGAGGTTGGGAAACGTTCCTATCCTACGAGGACCCAGAACGTGACATCCTCGTCGGGCTGCTTCGCTTGAGAAAGTGTTCTGAGGAAGGGACATTCCGGCCCGAGCTTCTTAAAAAAGATGGCGATGAGGGTGGGTGCAGTATTGTACGGGAGCTGCATGTGTATGGTACCGCTGTCCCCGTGCATGCAAGGGATCCAACCAAGTTTCAGCATCAGGTATGACATTGACTTCGTCGTGGGTACCACTGGAGAGAGGCTGATGTTATTGGGTCTTGCAGGGATTTGGCACATTGCTTATGGAAGAAGCGGAGCGAATAGCGAGGGAAGAGCATGGTAGTATCAAGCTTGCAGTCATTTCTGGTGAGAAACAGCTCCTGCTCTCTGAAAGCTAATCACTAACAAGCTTTCCAAATTCTGCACTATTTTCAGGTGTTGGCACACGCGACTATTACAGGAAGTTAGGGTATGAGTTGGACGGCCCATATATGAGTAAATCTTTGTTATAGATTCATTTACGTAAATTATTGGCTGTAATTGTTCCTATGTTGCTATATGTGCTATCTAATACGTTATACGACGATAACAACCATGGACGCAAGAGATATATATGTACTGAACCGGTTTAGTTGACTATAATTGTCGAAATACGAGAGGGGGTAAAACCGAGTCAAACCTTGATGCCAGGACACGACTGATATTTTCCCTACCACGCACATGTAAAAGAGAAGCGTGGGGTTGACCGCTGAGAAGTCGAATTGACAGTAGCCAAGGCAATTTCAATAGGCAAATTGAGGGCCTTCGAAAATGCGGGGAAGAGTGAGAATGGTATCTGGTGCTTTTCCCACATTGTCGCCTTTCCCATCATCTATCCATGCCTCCCGATGTTCGCTCTTCCTCGTTTGCCGTGGGATGAATATACGCGTTAGGCTTCGATGCAAAGCGCGTGAGACTGCATCCGAGTGGGAAATTCAGAGAACCGCTGATGCATTAGGAGCAAGCTTGGCCAGATTGCACATCGTGCGAGTGGATGATAGAGTACGATAAGGCTCGTCATACATTCTGGCTACCCATAACGAGAGTGTGGAAGTTTGGAAAAACGAGTTCTTCCTCTACAGTTTTGCGAATGACATCTTGGATAAAGCGCTCCACACGCGTCACGTTCTTAAGGACATGTTTATCCGCCTGACCAATCTCGCTTTCGATGTAGATCGAAGGGAGGAGCCTCTGTCCGACGGGAAGCGGTTTTGATGGGCGAATAGACGCGGCAGGAGAGTCATCGTCAGGATCAGGTGGGGTGCTGCTGACGGAGTCGCGTTTCGGACGCGCGCCTGCTGGGCCGTAAGGATCGAGGTCGTCGAGAATGCAGATGTGCACGCGACGCCGTTCGCCCTCGTATGCCACAGCAAGCTCGCCGTTGAAGACAAGACCTGTAATTGAAAGCTTGATTGGAAGCGACATGAACATGGGAGACGGGTAGTTGATCAATAGCGAGGTTGTGAGGGTGATACGGAGGTCAGAGTGCCAGTTCACATGAAGGTGCACTTGGAGATTCGGGTGTTGAGTTTGTGGCGGCGGCTGTTCTGGTTCTGGTTCTGAAGAAGTTTGTACAGGATCTAAGCTAGCACCAAATGAGGAGAAATGTGGATTTGAATGTTCTTCATTTACTGAAGGAGAACGAAAGGGGGTGGCTGGAGATGGGCTACGATGCATGTGCATGGGCACATGTGGCCATGACATTCTATGGTCCCCAAGGTTCGGCAGGCTCATCCCTGTGCTCCAGGGATCTGCAACAGCCGCGACCGAGGTGGGGAAAGCATACATGCTTGCAGAACCATACCGCACATGAGGTGGAAGATGTCGATACGCAAGTCCTTCTTCTCGCGTGCCTGCTCTTCTTGGTACCCATTCAAAGCCTTCTTCATCTTCTGCACCTTCAGTCACCTTTACGGGCCCCCTATCTAAATCGTCGTCGTCATCTTCGAGAAAATCCCGGTATATATCACGCAGATCGACCAGTTCGACATCCGGTGCCGTGGAACCAAAGTCTAAGGATGTCACTTCAACCGGACCAATGAATGAGGGCCGTTCGGCATTCGTTAGTTGTCTGTTGAGGACGTCGACGAGATACGAAGCGAGTGAAGAGTCCAGCTTGCCCCATTCCAGGTCAATGGACATGGTAAGTAAACCTATATAAAACTCACATGATCTAATTTCAGGTTAACCATGCCAGTATTTTTGATGGGAATCTCTATATTGGTTCTATCTTCACTATGTATGATGAGTAACTAATCAAAATATGCCGTATCTATGTCTGTTTAGTTTCAAACAGTACTAGAACCGAGGGCGCTCTTCGTGGAATTAGACTACTCGGTAATGCAGTAGAGCCATTACTTCGGTGCCGACGTCGATATATATCCCTCTCCTGATGGGGACGGCACCGACTTCATACTCTGCGAGTCTCTGGTGCATTGTCACAACAATAGCGCGTCATATACCTCCGTTACGGGAACTTGGTCGTCGCGAGGTGTAGCCAGCCAGACTCATTTGGGAGACATTCCTTGACCGCGCGAGAGAGGATGGAACTCCATTAGATAAGGGGCTGCTGTTCAAAGAAAACCCGCTTTCTTCTAGAAGAGCAGGAGAGGGCGAAGGGGAACGGGACAATGAGTTACGCGTGGCGTATTGTGTGGAGCTCGCAGATATCTCCTCGTTGGGCAGCGTCCATGACCGTGGAAGTGTACGAGAAGGTGGCGTGTTCATGATATTTCGAAGGGGTATCTGAGATGTCGTGCCATTTGTAGAGAAGACGCGGCGGACAGGGTACATCCAGTTGTGAACGGTGGACAATAGTGTTCCGGGACGGTTATTCAGAGTGCCTTCTTCTAACGAGTATTCATCATCGCGTCTTGTCACTTGCCGGATCGAACGAAGGCAAGAACCACGGAGCTGACGGCGTATTGGGTATATAGCGATCGCAAAAACGAACATGGAAACAGCAGCAAGAAAGAGGACAGGAGAAAACCCGAGGGAAGATCGCGTAAGCTGAGTTGGAAGGTGAGGCGTGAGGCGATACTCGAGGCCATCGAGGCTCCAAAGCGGTCGTATTGGTTTGATATAGGACGCGTCTGGTATTTCGTCTATAGGATCGACGAGGGGACGCGTATCAGATAAAGGGGTAACTTCTTTGCTTGCCTCTAAAACCATTTTGCCAAGAGTCCAGCTAATAGCGATGTCACCGACGGTATCGAGGGATTGAAACGCAGGTCGTCCAAGGCCTTTCTTGGCCGCCTCCCTCTCAACATTCTCGCCTTCCGTCGTAACATTCCCGCCAGGATCCATGAGCCTAGGAATCCCTATACCTTCGTGTAGGACATTGGTTATCCATGCCGCCTTGAAGCATTGCATTTCAAGACGCGAACGCTCGACGGAAGGATGCCATTGTCCCACTGCCACAACCTTTCCATCTTCTTCGACTTCACCATCACCCCCAAGCCTATTTTGGGCTTTGGACAACTCGTGCTGTTTCATGATCGAGTCCCAAGGACGTGAGCAAAACTCGGCAGCGGCACGCTCGTATTGAACGAAGTCATAGGCACCTCCTAGGCCAAATATGTGTTCTGTAGAGTACCAATATTCAGAGACGCCAATAAAGTGGGAAACCGAGAAATCAATCGGCGGGACGTGAATACCGTTCATTAGGCAAGGTATATCTGAGCAAGGAGCGGTCTTGTTCAGAAGGGGCGCCGTCGTATGTATACACTGTTCAAAAGAGCCAGTTCCCGCAAGCCTATGTGATTCTGTCGTGTGCGAATTGGATACTGTGTTGTGTACTGGACTTTCTACTAGCTCCAACCCTTGTGGTAGGCAAGGATCAAGTATGACGTCTTTTTTATCGTCTGTCCGAGACGCTTCAAGTTCACCTACAGTTTTCACAACGTAGCGCTCCCGAGCTTGATTGGTTCCATACCCCAGCCATGTTGTCACAAATACTTTGTGATTTATTTCTTGTCCGCCCAAGAGACGCAGCCGAACATCAATAAGGTTCTTTTCATCGCTTTCACTGACATCCTTACTGGGTTCGAAAGCAATTTGTGTCGATGCACCACCCATGTCTAAGAAACCGTAGGTCGTCGGATCTTGTTTGGCGCCAGTGAACCCATCCATTAGATAGTTGACTGCAATCCACCCGAAAAGTCCTTCCTCTTCTCCGGTGATTATCCGAACACTAGAACCACAAGGACCAACCTCAGTGGGACCGTCAATTTTAAAGTTGGATTGGAGAAGAAACCGACAAGCTTCCTGCAGGACATTCGCCTGGCTTACAGGGTCTAATAGACGCATCCCGGCCGTAGCCAGGAGAAACAGAGGCGTTTCCTTTTCCAGCGATGGAGGTATATGGTTTCGTGCATGGTTGAGCAGCGGCTCCAGATGCTTCCCAACGTCTTCAGGATTATTTCCAAAAGATGAAATGCCTAACGAAGGGTTTTGAATAGTCGATCTAGACAATGCAGTTTGGTCATAACGCACCTGGCTCAACCTTAGTTACCCAGTCATCCCCTTGCTCTGTCCCCTTTTCAACTTTGGGCAAAGTAAACTCAAGTTCAGTGCCTATTACGGATGAAATGGCCTTTGGGTCCTTCCAACTGTAGATTTGCAGCCGTGAGCCAGATGAGCCTGCATCTATCACGACACCAAAGTGTCGTCCGACCGTCCATGGGTCTAGCCCGGAATTAGGAGGAGGCATCGTTGTCAGCTTGCTCTAGGTAACACAATAGAAGTTCCTAGAGCAATTTACGGAACGATAGGTGCTCAAAAGTGGAACAATGTTCGCCTCAAAGTCCCCGACGTCAGCGACAACTCATCCATACCGAAGACCCTAGCTGCACGTGACCAGAAAGAGCACTGCCGATGACCTTGATCTTCTACAGGGACAAATATTCTCTCAGGCGCCTGCAGAAGTGAGTCTTTTTGGCGGTGATATTCTTGGTACGGAATACTCAAAGGCTGCTTTTAACGGATGTAACAAATGCTCCCTGATATCCATATGTTTTTCAATGCCGAACATATAGATCAGCGATTTTCTATATAGCTGATTTTTATCAATGTTCCCCGCACCCAACCTCATATATGCCTCAGCAGGTGCTCAAAAAGAAGCCTAAGAAAGCTTACTGCTACCACGTCTAACAGTCAATTTTCCCAGATCAAATCTTGCCATCCATGAGCAAGAGACTGCTTCAGCAAGAGTCGTCTGACATGCTGCGCGGGCCTCCGTTATTCCATGTGATAACGCACGACGATTGAATAGGACAGATTGGCAGAGAAGCATAACGGACGTGAGATGAAGTGGTTGAGCATAGAGCACATATTTCTAATCCTTTCGAGTTGAAATGAGTACCAAATGCAGTTAAGTCCTTGGGATGGATGATATTCATGCAAAAGAAGGCAATTCAAGAAAGTCTCTAATACACCGTGCTTCACGGAACGCCTATGAGACATCATTTTATTACCATAAGGCAATGAACAGCTTGTTGGACATCTTCCTGTGAGAAAGGACGGGTTTTTCTTTCGGAATTACTTTTGCAAACAAACTGATGATGTCAAAAATCAGCAGTGGAGGAAAGCACGCTGAGTAAGCCAGATATGCCAGTATTTCGATCCCCAAAGCCAGTCGGAAAGTTACCTTGACGAGTCACCCAAGAAGCGATAAACTAGCCGGAGATCTCAAAGTAGCGCTAGCATAAAACAGCCAAGAGAAATCAAAAATTGGCTTTGATAGTTCCACAGAATGATCACAGTCGCCAAATGACGTGCGTTTCTCCTTGGGTGGAATATGACAAGTAGATAAATATTCTTCCAAAGTAATGGCTACAGACTCCTGTGGATACAAAGATCGAGATAACACCATCCGTAATCCATCCTAGGAGACGAACTCTGATGAGCCAAAACGGATGATCGAAGGTTGTGCAAATGTCACTCCTACATTATGTATCATATTTGCCTCTTATGCTGGCTCCAGCGCAGTCTCCGTGTTCGACGCGAGGTCAGGGTTTGCTTCTCGGTGTACTAACACCAGAAGTTCGGCCTTGATCAACGTATTCAAATTTACGAGTATCAAGTGTGAACGTAACAGGGCCCTGCATAGCAAATGCTTTAGTGTGGCTCATGCAAGAACACAACTCGTACCTCGTTCGTCAGGCTGACATTCATCATGGCACCGAATTTTCCGTCTAGATCGTAGCGATGTCATTGATGAATCAAAGCAGAAACTCCCAAGGCGAAAGATGGAGATAGGTCGGACCTTTTATCCTATCGGGCTTGTATGCTTGTCCGAGGTTCTCCAAAAATGTGGCGTATGTTTCTCGCGAGGGCTCCGTGGACTATGACAAGGATCATGTCAAGAAACCACTTGATTGATATGAAGCAGACGTGGTGACGTACCATAGCCCGATGAAAGTCAGGTTTTCCTTTCTTGATGTTGGCCAAGAGTGTGAACTGTGAAACACAAAGAATCTCCCCGTCTATCTCCTTGACGCTCGCCTTCCACATTTTGTCCGGATTACTAGTGTCAGCGAAGGCACGAAGGTTCAATCTAAACGACTATTCTTTTTAATATTCACAAGACAGCTATTACCGAACGGGGTCATAAACACTGACATCTGGTTGACCATATCTTGAACATCCTCCCGTGTATCGTCTGCTCCCTATTGTTACGTGTTCACCCAAAAGCTAAACAGAAAACACACCTGCCCCAAGACCAACAAGGACCATCAATCCTTTAGAAATTTGTGATATGACCTGATTATCGACTACATTATGATAATTGGAAACTCTGTCAGTGTCAGCCTTCAACAACCGCCGCGCTCCGCACCAGTCACCGAAGCTGCCGTGACCTTCTGAACAATAGCACGCATATGGAGAGTGACCAAACTGATATGCAGAAGTTGGAAAAATCAGTACATGAAGTTGAGAATTTGATATCAGCGACATCACGTGCCTCATTCCTTTCCCAACGCTGCACTACGATGGAATCTGTCGTTTTTGAGACGAGTTTGGGAGAAATACAGCTCGAACTGTACTGGGACCATGCGCCTCGAGTGAGCACTCTGTTCTGTCCCCAAATTCGACGAGATTGAAGCCAATACGTTGAGGTATAGACATGTAAAAACTTTGCCGAACTTACGAAGAGGGGCTATTACAATGGCGTCGTATTCCACCGTATCATTTCCGTTCGTTTTGCCCTTTAGATCTTCAGATGCAGCATCTTACCATGCAAAGTAGGACTTTATGATTCAAGGGGGCGATCCCACTGGAACCGGACGAGGCGGCACGAGCATATACGGTCAGAAGTTGTTAGTGACTCTATTATCTATTATAACGTTCTGTCTGAATGCTTCACCAGCGAGGACGAAATACATCCAGATCTAAGGTTCACAGGAGCTGGAATACTCGCAATGGCGAACTCTGGACCAAACACCAACGGCACGTTGCATCTACCCCGCTTAAACAACTCAGTACTCATCTCTCTCACTCACAGGATCCCAATTTTTCATAACACTCGCGCCCACGCCATACTTAGACAAGAAACACACGATATTTGGACGAGTCAGTTCTGGAATGCGGGTCGTACAGCGGCTGGGAGCGGTGGCAGTTGACGCACAAGACCGGTCAGTTCACTTTCTTCTCGCGCAAAAATAAGCTCAACCGCGTTCTCACACCTAATAGGCCCCGAGAGGAGGTGAAAATACACAAAGGGCGTTTGAACTGAGTTTAAGCCTGCCTGCCTGCCTGCCTACCTTGTTTAGCACCGTGGGTTCCGCCACGGATCTCCTTCGCGTGGTCAAGTGACGCGCAGCGGACGCGGGTTTTTTCGATGTTTTTCATCTTTACAACGCCGTGATCGGTTCCCGGGCGCACGGGAGCTCGTGCTCGTTTTCTTCTTCTCACACAAAGTTATCATCCTGTGTAGATACTTACAATTATCGGAATCCCCTCCGAATTATTCGTACCGTTGTTTCCGGTCCCGAAGGAAGATATGTATAAATTATGATGCCCTTTCCCAGACCACCCTCTTTGCTATTTTTCCGCAAAGAAGCAATTGCCACGCAGACGAGTCTGCTGATCAGGTCCGTTGGAGAAACTGGGATCAAGCGTTTTTCCAAAAGTGTAATCTAAATTCGCGCCCTGAGCACAAACTCTCACAGAAACCCACGTCCAACTTCCTGCGGCGCGGGATAACTCGAATGAGAAACCATACATTCACGACCTCTAAAGTACTTTGACACAACACAAAGACAGGGGGTGCCTACATAATAAGCACAAGCATAGCAGGGATACGACTTGGTATTGGGTGGTATTATTATGATGGCAGTCGAAGGGAGAGGGAAAATACTTCAAAAATGGTATCCATAGCGCGACAACTGAGTGACCCCGACACACAAAGACCATAAAAAAGTAAGGGAACTATCGTCGGCGCGTGCCACGGAGACGTGGGCGCGTGGGCGTCTCGTCAGTACTAGGCAATGTCCGCTGTCCAAACGGCGGTGGATCCTGCACTTGCATCTGCGTCGTCGTCCTCCTTGACGACGACACACCGCCCACACGGAGGAGTCTATCGGCGCTGCTGCTCCTCTGCGCTCTGGAATGAGGCGCCCACTTTGATGCCCCCACGCCCTGAGGCAGCATTCTCGTCGTCTCTCCCGCCTCTCCGAGCCCGGCACGGCTCGACGACGAGGGTCCAGGCCCAGGTCCAGGTCCAGATATACTCCCCGGCGGACCCTCATCATCAATCTCAATATTATCTCCCCCACCCGAATCCTCACTATCGGAATCCACAAACAAATCTTGATCCATCGCATCCGCATCCTCCGCATCTCCGTCTCTACCTCCGTCTGCGTCCCCATCAACAGACACCATCCTCATATCCATCGCCATCTTCCTAATCTTCCTCGTCCCCATCTCATCCTCATCCTCATCCTCCGCCTCACTGAACCCATCTTCGTCATACATCCCCCCAGGCGGCTCGCCCACCCACTCCTCATCTTCCTCCCTCGCGAAATCCCACACGTCCAACACGGTAGCATCGCTCCGGTTACTCGCAGCGACACACCACCTCCCCTCAAACACAACCTGCCACACGCCCGTGATACCCGTCAACAAGTCGCGCACGACGGTCCCCTCGCGGATGTCCCACATCTTGAGGTTCCCGTCGGACCCAGAGAGGACTTTGAACTCGTCGTGCTGGAAACAAGTTATCGCGCCCGTGTGCGCCATGAGCGTGTGCTGCAGCTCGCCGGTGTCGGGGTGCCAAATTCGGAGCGTCGAGTCCGCCGCGGCGGAGACGAGGTGCGAGGGGGACATGCCGAGGAGACCGACGAGGGAGGTGTGCCCCGCTAGGACGTGCATTAATTGGCCGGTATGGAGGTTCCACACGCGGACGGAGCCGTCCATGGAACCCGAGCAGGCTTGGTTCCGTATAGGGTCTAAAACTACACTGTAGACTGTGGCGCGTTTAATAGATAGAAATTAGAGTAGGGGAATGGATACTCACCTTTTTGGGTGTGCCCAGTCAACACCCATTTGCATTGCCCGGTTATAATATCCCAAATACGGACATTGCAATCGTAGCTGCCAGACACCAACGTCCTCCCTCTCGCAGCCAATGCACGAACAGCATGATCGTGCCCTTCGAGATGTACCCGGTGATACGGGTTCTCGTCTGCGTCCTGTTAAAAAAGATCCTTATCAACTCAATTCCCCAACAAGCACAAAAAAGCACTCACACAAACATCGGTTGGATCTACTTCCCCATCATCGGCGCCAAAACACCTATATTCTGGCTCACCCGGTCTAGGAAGTGTCCAGACCCTCAATGTGTGGTCTCTACTTCCCGTAACAATCAACGCTCTTTTTGGCCATTTTTCTTTTCTCAGTCCTCCCCCTTCCTGCTCAACATCCACCCACTCGGGCTTGACGATGGCCAAACACCTAACAGTGCTAGTATGGCCCCCAAACACATGTGTACATCTGCCCGTCGTCAAGTCCCAAATCCGCACCGTACGGTCGGTCGAGCCGCTGACGAGGACATCCTTGCTCGCCGCGAGAGCCCAGACACCGCCTTCGTGTCCGCAGAGCGAACGCACAAGCTCACCGGTGGAGGGGGAGTAGATATGTATCGAGTGGTCGTCGGACGCAGAAATGATGCGACCATGGGAGAAAATGAGACATGTGACGACCGAGGACCCATGAGCAGGGAAAGAAGTGTGTTTTGGTTCAGTAACATGGACCCAGCGTGTGCGTGTGAGATGGCGGGACTTGAAGAGAATTTTGTACGGGTGTGGGAGGGAGAGGGCGTTGGGAGGGGGCCTGAGACGGTCAGCATGACGGCGTCGTGCAAAGATGGCTTGCGCAAACGCGTCTTCTGAGCCGCCGCCAAACCAGATGTCAGTGCGTTTGAGGAGATCGCGCCAGAGGACGGGATCGGAGTCGATGATGGCCCGCCAGGCGCGGGAGACACGGGATGCGCGGGCGAGGGTGGGAAAAGGGAGATAGCTGAGGATTTGTGAGACAAGTTCTGGTGGCAGGAGTGTGATAAAGTCGCGGGCGAGGGTGGGAATGAGGACAGAGTTGAGTGTGCGCAGGACGGGGAGGGGCGAGTGGCGGAGCAGAGTCAGAAGAAAGTGGGACTGGAGTGGGGCAGGGAGGCTGGAGAAATGGGTGAGCAGGGTTGGGAGCGAGAGCAGCGTCGAGAGTGAGAGGTCTGGCTGGAACGGGGCCTGTGGCAGCGGGGACGACGCCCCGCTGGGCGGCGCAGAGGGCCAGATGCTCTCTGGTGCGGGCGATCCTCGTGGTGATGGCAGCGGCGAAGGCGGTGCAGCGGCGTTGACGGGCGACACCGTCGCCGCCCTCGCCTTCTTGCGCGGAGGGGCCGTTGCAGACGTCGCCTCGACGCCCTCCATCATGTCGAGCCCGCCATGCGAGCGCTTCTTGCCGTACCGCTCGACCGCCTCTGCGAGCCCCACAAGATTCGCGCCGTCGGGGCTCTCGTCCCGCTTGAGCATGCGCCAGCCTTGGCCTCCAACAGCCTCCTCTTCCTCCTGCATATCCTGCTCGCCCCCGTCCCCATCGCGGAAGGTAGCGCGCGTGCCGCCCGGGAAGACGAGGGGGAAATTGCGCAGTGATTTGGGGAGGTTGGCATGTAAAAGGGGATATGTCTTGGGATCCTTTGGAGACAGCGGCGGCGGCAGGGGAGGCAGCTGGATCGGGGCATAGGTCGTCGTCGTTGTTGTCGTTGTCACGACACTAGAAAGGCGTCAGCAGTGATCCCTGAGCATAATGGACGGCATACGTCGTGGTGTTCACTGCGGGCTGCAGCACGAGATACGGGCGCTGGTTCGTGCTCATCGCTGGAGACAGCGACGAAGGGTGGTGGTCGCGCGAGGAATGCCGTGGCGGCCAAGGCCCGCTGTCTGCCAAACGAAGCCAAACAAGGCCTCCATCCTTGCACAGCACCCCTGAAACCCCTGAGCAGTCCACCATCTTAAGGCTCGACCTTTCTTTATGATGCACAAATGCCTCTTTCGTCGCAGCCTGGACTTGCCTCGTAGCGCACGGGCACGGGCAAGCACATACGTCGTCACAGGATCAATGATGCAATGATACATTGTTTTACTTTCTGCCTGCATCTGTGCCCATTTTCGCAGGACCCACGAGAGGTTTTTGTCAGCCTCTCAACGCTTTTATTCATTTCCTCTCAGAACTGGCTTCTCGTCTCCGCGTCGTGTGCGCTCTCTGGTCTTTACGGTAACAGCACATCCATCTTCACATTTTCCTATAAGCTCTTCCGTGGATATCGTCGGCCGATGACCTCCACAACAGGCAAGCCTGTGGATCCATCATCGTCCGGCCAACCGCACCGAACGTGCCTGGATGTGTCAGAAGTGTCAGAACTACATAACCTTATTCGCTGTTCTCTAGCCAGGAAATTATATGTTTGCCGAGACAGAAAACAAACGCACTCATACACCAGGGCGCTAATATTCAGACGTCAGTCTTTGTTTGACATAAAGTCATTGTGACAGGGTGCAAGTTGGCCCCACAAGGTGTCTTGCCAATCGTCTTGCAGAGCAGTGTCAATGATTCTTCTAAACTGTCTGTCTTTTGGGGCTCGTAATTGAAATAGTCTCCCATGGTGCCATGGAGAATCTGTCCAGAGGTCATATGGTCAAGTCGAATGACTGACTGGGGGTGATTGATTTTCTATAAAACAACCGCTGTGGAGTGATGTCGTTCTCCAGATCCTGTACAGCTGACGGTTCATGGCATATATAGAAGCAAGAACGAATTTTCTGATAGATATCAAGAGGGGTAGAAAGTGACGACAAGTCTCGATAAATCACAAGGTCACCATGAACCCGGCCTTTATCGTCTAAAAGCGAATTGTGCGGAAATCTTGCCAAAGAGTATGTATTTTTACCTAAAAGCCTCTTAGGGCGACCTACATCCGGAAGACGCCGGACAGCTGAAAAGTGCTAGAGACCTTGTGTCTACTCTGGGAGAGCTGTAGTTCATCGGCTGGTAATTCCATCTCGTAGGCTGGTCGCCCGCTGCGGCTCGAAAAGTCCGGACTGGTCCAACTGGAGACATGAGATAATCCGAGTCTGCAGCAGCTCGTGCATAAAATCCAATCTGTCGTCGCGGCCCAAGCTAGCCAGTAGTCGACTCGCGGTCCCGGTGTATAAGCAATCGCTACCGACCCACCACGGCGAAAATGTCGCTAGGGTCATGAGTCTCCTCGCCGCTCCCGCGATAGCGGTCGCGGTTGCACAACTTGGCTTACGATATGTATACTTGGCATTGGTACGGGTGGCGTCAGAGATAGATAGATAGATCTGCGACGGCAGTTTCCGCGTGCGATGGAGTTTTCTCCCTCGCGCGCCACCCCCGCAGTTGTGGTTGTGGTTGGGTACCCATCGCACAAATGCATAGCTAATGACATGCCCCTGATTCTTCCATGACGATGCTTAAGAGATTGGCTCCTGGGATCTGTCTATCTGTCTGTTGGTGTGCAGACGGTGTCTGATTGGTACAAAGGTGGCTCCGATCGCTTCCCAGTAACGCGGTACCGTGGAAATGGCGAGGGAGGTCTGAGCCAGCTTGGATCGGACCTCGGCTAGAAAAAAAAAAAACAGATTGTGTCAGTGATCGACCGCGCGGGAAGAAAGAATTGATGATCCATCCGATGGAGATCGGTTCTCAGGAGATGTAGGTTGGACTCTTGCGACGTGTGATCCAGGTATGTTGTACATAAAAGTAGTCTCCGCGCAGACGGCGCAGAGATGCCTGCTGCGTCGTTCGTCGCCTACGACTGCTATGCCTCGCCCTACACTGACGTCTACCAGCCCCACATGCAGCCCCCGCCCGACCCCTCGGTCCCCATCGACCCCGCGCTCACACTCTATCCGCCATACTACTACCAGCAGCCGCCAATCCAGCCGCACCTCGCACTGCCACCGTACTCGTCGCCGTCGTCAGCGGGCTCGGATACGCTCGGGACGCCGCCGACGGAGCACATGTACCCCGCCTTTAGCGCGGCCAAACGGCCGGCGTCTGTGGTGTCGGACAACAGCCGCAAAAAGCCGCGGAAGGACGCGGACGACGGGGAGGGTGACGAGCCAAAGCCAAAGCCCACGCGGGGCTCCCGGTGCGTCCCTTGGCTCGGCTAGTGCGTTTGATGAACTCTTTGCAGGGCATGCACGGTCTGCCGACGCCTGAAGATGAAGTGCGTCGGTGCGGAGCAGGGCGGGCCGTGCAAGCGGTGTGTGTCGGGGAACCACGAGTGCATCTTTGAAGAGTCGAACCGCGGGAAGCGGTCGTCCAAGTGAGTGTCTGCGCGTCGGCGGCGACAGATGCTGACTAGCGCAGACGCAACGAGCTGCTCACGCGGTCGCTGCGAAAGATGGAAAAGGCGCTCGACACTGTCCTGCGCTCTGTAGGCAACCCGGGCATCGCCTCGGCCATGGTCTCGCGCTCCCCGTCGCCCTCTGCCCAGGCCGCGGGCACCTCGGCCCTCCTCGCCGACTCGCCGTCGCCCCCGGCGTCCGCGGCGTACCCCCAGTCGCAGTCCCAGCCAGGCAGCCCCAAGCTCCACTCGCTGCCCGACAATGCGCTCAATCCCCTCGGCCTCCTCGCCGAGGCCAGCCTCGCCAACCGCCGCGCCCTCCACCCCAACAAGAGCCCCCTCCAAGCCCGCGAGCCTGCCGTGGGCGTAGCCAGTGATAATTACTTTAAGCCTGGTATCGTCCTTCTCCCTCCAGTCCCCTCTATGCTCACCCGCCCCAGGCCCCATGACAATTCTCCCCCTTCGTCGCCTCTACATCGAGCGCCAAATCCAGCCAGAGATGCTCAGCTTTGTAAGCACAGACGACGTCGTCGCCCTCTTCAACATGTA
Organism: Termitomyces sp. T73sscA; assembly: GCA_017657235.1. Lineage (NCBI taxonomy): Eukaryota > Fungi > Basidiomycota > Agaricomycetes > Agaricales > Lyophyllaceae > Termitomyces > Termitomyces sp. T73sscA. The sequence continues at coordinate 117,193 of JAGGAP010000018.1, forward strand.
CGTCCTTTTTTCTTTCCCCCTGTCCCCCCGCTCACCCCTCTCCAGCTTCTTTGACCACATTGCCGTATGTCCCGCCCCTGTCCACTCTGCCCCTCTCACCCCACACAGATGCACTGCAACCTCCTCGACCGCGCCTTTCACACCCCGTCCCTCGTCTGCTCCCGCTCCCCCTTTCTCCTCACAACCAGTGCGTCTTTCTTTTTCCCCGAGTCCCCCCCCTGACACACCCAGTCTGCTCCATCGCCGCAAAATACTACTCCGCCAAGCCAGAGCTCCACTCGCGCCTCACAGAACTCGCAAAAAAAATGGCCTTTAGCGTCCCCGCACAGGGGTACAAGAGCCTCGAGATTGTCCAGGCGTACCTCCTCCTCGTCCTCTGGGGCTGCGGCGCCGTCGAGCGCTACGAACAGGACAAGACCTGGCTTCTCCTCGGTATAGCTATCCGGTGCGTTTCCCTCTGTCCCCCAGGCTCGTGTCTGACTCGCCGCAGAATGGCCACGGACCTCAACCTCCACCGCAAGACGACCATGATGAGCATCGCGACCGAGGAAGGCCGCGCCCGCGATCTAGAGGTGCACAACCGCGAGCGCACGTGGATACTGTGTTTTTGTCTCGATCGCAGCTTGAGTGCGCAGATGGGCAAACCGCATTCCATCAAGGAAGAGTGAGTATTGCGGAATTGACATGGCGCGTGGCTGACACTTTGGCAGCGCAATCATACGCAACTCGAGCAAATGGTGTTTTTCGCCCATTGCTGCGCCGTCTGATTCATCGCTGAGCGCGTATGCTGTAAGTCCGCTGGGCCCCATCACGCTGACGCTAACCCCACCGGCGTAGGAACTCCAACGCGTGCTTTCGCGGTGTTTGGACTTTTTGTATTCGGGTGTAGACACGACGTCTGGGTTGCAGATCCACTCGGACTATATGCTCATCATCAAGAGCTTTGAAGCTCAACTCCTCGGATGGAAAGACACCTGGATCGTCCAACGCAACTGGACAGGTACGTGCCGTCCCCGTACCACCACCACCACCACTAACCCCCCCCACAGCGCTGGACCCGAAAGTCGCAGAGTACAAAAAACTAATAGCACAGTTTTACTATCACTATTCTGTGCTCGTCGTCAACTCGTTTGGGCTGCAAAACGCACTAGAGAGGTCCCCGATTGACCTCGCCCACTTTTTCGCGCAGTGCCACGCGTCAGCGATGGCGTGCGCACTCCTCGTACGTGACCACCTCGGCCCGCTCGAGTATATCAAGTACGCGCCTGATACGCATTGCGTTATGACTTCGTATGCGCTGTTGACGCTGCTCAAAGTGCGTCGCGTGACCCGTACCCGCAACTGACTGACTGACACGACCCCTCCCCTCCGCAGCTCGTCCGACCGGAATTCCACCCGTTCCTAGACGACGAACAACGCACGCTCTCGCTCGTCGCGGACGTAGCGGACACTCTAGAAAACTCTGCCGCGAACCCTCTACATACACCCGCGCTCTATGCGCATTTTCTACGCGCGCTTATACATACTAGGAGCAGTGTACCCGCCGCAGGCGTTGCAGAGTCAGACGCGGCGCAGGGACTCGATGCTGCTTCTGCTGCTGCGTTTCAGGGCACACAGGCGCATCAGGACGCCTCTGCCTCTACCTCCGCCTCCGCCTCTGCCCCCGAGGCCCCGACGAGCCCAACGACCGCCAACGCGACGGCTGTCGCTAACGCGCTGTACAGCGCCTTTGGGCTCGAAGCGTCGTCTGCGTCTGCGTCTGCGTCTGCGGGCGCGTCGTCGTCTGCGGGGGCGGGGGCGGGGGCGTACGCGCTGAACCCGTTTGGGTTCGAGAGCGAGATGGGGCCTGTGGCGGATATGTCTGTGTTTCCGCCTACGATGGTGCCGAACCCGCCTCCTGAGGAGGGTGGGGGACCCGGAGGGGGAGCGTTGACGATGGATCATATTCTTGGGAGTGGGTTTTGGGATAGTGTTATTGTTCCTGGTGGGTGTTTAGTTGGGTTTTTTTTTGCTGTTTTGTGTTTTGGTGGTGCCGTTTTGCTGTTTTGCCGTTTTCGCTGGCGCTTTTTTGATTTCCCCCATAAGCATGCATGCTCATGATGGTTGTTTTGCTTATATTATAGGGTATAACAGTATGGATGGGCTCACTGGTGGGTTCCTTTTCGGCGCGGGTGGGAGCGGGCTCATCACGCCGCGCTTTGGGATGTCGCCGACGCAGTCTGGTGCGAACACGCCGGCGCTGAGGAAGGGCCAGGGACAGGACCTCGCGCTCACGCAGTCGAGTATTAATGCGGCGTTTAGGCATAAGCAGATGCAGGATGCGGTTAAGCATGAGGGGGGGCGGTGATATTGGTTGTGTGGTGGGTGGGTTGGTGGGTTGGTGGTTTTTTTTGGATACCCAGAGATGCCCGATATACCGGTTTACATCCTCCTCGTCTCCCACCCCCCCGCCTTCTTCTTGGGGTCTCATCTTCTTGGTGGCTCGACGCTCGATGCTCGATGCTCGATTCATTTTTTCATCTTTCTCTCTCTCTCTGTATATACACCCCCCCTCGCCATCCCACCCCATCCCCCTCGGATACATACTTGATTTTTTACTCTCACTGTCTCACTGTCTCACTATCTACTTACTATTACTACTTTGGTACTTACTTTGGTCGTATGCATGGCTAGTTATTCGTACCTTGCTTGTTTGTCTTGTTCTTGTTCTCGTTGTTTTTTCTTTTCTTTTTTCTGGCTGGACTTCACGACGACGACGACGACGGATTTCCGTGTGTTTTTTTTTCTTTCTTTCTTTCTTTGTTGGGTATGGAAGGAAGGACCTTGGGTTTCTTTTCTTGGTTACATCATGGTATGACCGACCCTCGCTAGTATAAAAAAAAATAAATTGCTTGACAATTTGAATATATATATATATATATATAATATGATATCATGATCATCCATCGTGCAGGGTCTTGATCTTGGCGTACTTGTGTTATTGGCAATGAATGGATGTTAATTTTTTTTTTTGATTTGTTTTTTTCCTTATGGTTTGAAATTAGTCTAGGGGTGCTCAATTCTTCGTTCAGTTCGTTTTTTGAGAGGGATTGAAGCACCGTGAACTGTAAGTAAGCATGTACCCTTCAATTCTTCGTTTGTTTGCAGTTCGTGGAAATTTCCGAAACTCCGTACCTTTGGGAAAAGCGAACTGAACCGTTGAGCACCTGGTGTGTCGAAGGAACCCTAGGTTTTTGCGTTGTCATCAGTCGCGCCACGCCGCGCCGGTTCCTTTTGCGTTCAATCGGCGACTTTGAGGAGGACCTGGTTTTGTAGTTCCTTCCTTCCTGCTTCTCTTTGGATGTTTGAATCGTGGCTTTGTCGTAGATATTGTTCACTCGTGGTCGAAGCTCCTATGTTTGGACCGGAAGGGAAGGGTTCTTTTCATCAGTCAGTCACCCAACCGTTCAATCGGCGATAGTTTGATGGGTGGGTGGCCCTTCTGCTTCGAGATTCTTGGGTCTGGACTACTTTCTAGACCTGTGTAATGTCTTCGATCGCCCTCCTAGACTGGGCTGGAGAGTGTTTTACAGCATGGTCTATGTCAATTTGAACAACTTGAAAGGTCGATTTGTGACCCATCAGTACTAGTCGCCGTTCCAATCCGCGACTTTGAGGGTACCCCCTTCAAGAGGCCCTTCACCTCTCTTCCTCCATTGTCCAGACTGGGTCGACTGTCAGGCAAGGCTGGTATGCACTTACTCTTACTTCGAGTTCTTTGCTTCGTCGGAATATTCCCTCATCACAAACAAACTTTGTCTCCCTGGAAGCGCACGTGATTCGCTTGTTCAATGCCAAGACCTGGGAGGCTTCACACAACCCCCACATACCTTGACATTGACACTGACAAGTTTCTTTCTTTTCATTCTCGGAACTTGAGAATTTATCGGTGATTGGAAGCGCTCCCATACTTGTGCGCTCCCATACTTGTGTGTCCATAATCCTACGACTGCCTCGAATGATTACGAGCGAGTTTTTTTGACGGGTCACTGATTCGTTTGATCCTCACATTTCGACAGAATTACCTAGTGATTCATGTTATCGATGCTGACCATCTGACAGTAGCTCGGTGTCTCAGGCTGTCGTCTCAGGCCTTTCAAACAGACTAAACTTCCATGCGCTAGAAGTCTGAGTGGTGGAGCAAATGCTATCGTTACATCAAGTTTGAACGTTGAGGTTAAGTCAGATGGCTCGGAAGAGTCGCCCCGGTCTCTCGTCTTTTGGAACTGTGCTTCTTGATTCGTAACTATCCTCTCTTCCTCAGGTGGACTCGGGGCCACATCCTGATATTCTGATCTGATTGCTTCTGTTTTTACGGCTTCCTAACATACATACATGTGAGGAAGATGTATGTTTATGTTCATCTGAATTGATGTGGATCCTTATCTCTGCAGAGTGGGAGGCTCACAGGCTTGTGTGGTCTTGATTTTCTTACCAATTTGGTTTACTTGTTGCAGCTGATGCCGTGGTCGTCAATCAGATTGCTGGAGAACTTGTGGAGCTCGAGAATTTCAAGGCTGTCCTGCTTGCCATAAGGTCCCAAAAATTAGCCCCAGACAAACGCTGCTGCGGAGCTTCAGGTTTCCGTTTCCAGGATACAGCTTCAAGCGCTCGTGGTATGACACATCGACCGAAGTGAACGCATCGGCGGCATTTTGAGATAGGTATCTATACGAGCTCTTGTTCTAGAAGGAATTTCCATTTCCAACTAAAATCTGGAAAGTCTCAAGCAACATTAAAAAGCAACCGATGTTGCGCTGAAAGCGGAGTGGAAAAAGAAGCTGCCAAAACTTGGAGCACAAGAATCGGTTCGAGTGTTCAGGGACGAACCCGTCATGGCAGCATTCGAAAAGGCGATGGAACGGAATTACGGCCTATGCATTGACATGCCACATTGTAATTAAATGAGAAACCACTTGACTTTGAATATCAGAAGAATATACAGCGAACAGTTTTAGAGTTTTTTCCAGAGGCGAGTTGCCTAAGGATTAAATGTCTTAAGAGTTCACTATGAGTGTGAGGCCCACCTTATGCCTCAAATGAAGGACTCGGATACTGCGCGGTGTTTTTGTCTGCAATCAGAAAGGAAGATTCAAGAGCCTTCCGTGACACTCGCATCACAGGCAAGAAACGATATCATCGGCCGACCTAATGGTCTTTCACCATTTGTTTCAATCCTATGTCGCGAATTGTCTAGGTCCATTTAGTACCTCAAATTCCGACTCACCTTCCACCAGCTAGGCCGTAATATGATGTATTGAGTCTGAAGCACTTCAATCTTTGTCTCACCTGTCCTTATACATTGAACAGAGAATTTTATATCGAAGCGTTTCACGAACCTGTGTGAATAGCACCTCGCGGACGGTATCATTCTACTGAATGACCCCCCGAATTCCGCTTTCCTAAGAAAAGAACCTTGGGATGTTTCGGTCTTCCTGGAGCACAGACTCAGACAGGGAATCACAAGTCCAACCATATGAACTTTCAAGGACATAAAGAACAGCAAGAGGTGACTTCATCAAAGGTTTTTCTCACAAAGCCCCTCCCACTGGCAGGCCCCCCGAAACAGCAACGATTTATGTCGTAAGAAAAATTAGAACGAATTAATGCAGCAGTCATAAGATAACAAGTCATTCAAGGTCATGCGTCAGTGCTAACAAGTCAATTCCTTCGGAACGCTTCTCTGTTTAAGCGGATCAGTACGGATCATGCATCAAAGGCGAATTTACTGATGTAGATGATCCGAGAAGTCCCCGCCGGCTCTGAATTAACCAGAGGCCATTGAAAACCGATGTGTGCACAATTTACGCGATTTTTTCACCCCGTCCGTTATTGGGTATTCCAGACCTAATGCTTACGCTCCAATTTGCTTTGGCCGTGTTCACGTCAGGTACGTTACTCCGATGTGGGTTACCACCCTTACTCATGTACACCTACCTAGTTGCCGTAGCACAAACTTCTCTTTATATTCCCGGATTCGATTCTCAGCCCATTAGTGCAGACATTTTGGGCGTTGATGCACAAGGTCGCACAACATGGGCTTTGCACCAAGGAGCCCTCACTGGCACATTCGATGAGCCTTCATTTCCCGGTACTGGTATGTTACATTGTCAATCTTTTATTTATTATCTCTGAAGTCTTTTCAAATCTAAAGCTACCATGGTAGAAGGTGCAAACGACGTGTCCTTTACCTATGTTGATCCACTTGGTTTGTTTACCATGGGCAGTGACTGTGCGCTGTCGAATGGTCTTGCAATTTGTTCTGGAACCGTCAGTGGCGAGCCTGTAACGGAAACAGATACCGCCAGCTTCATCAATGTCCAAGCTGGCACGACCGCTGTTCTTAGTTCGCCCACGGTGACCTCCACTACAACACCTACCAACGTCTCGTCACAGCCTTCCTCTCAGACGGAGACTTCCGCTCAAACTTCAAAGAATACATCTTCACCCCCCAGTCCTACACAGTCTTCCAATGCCTTAGTCACCCTCCCGCACATCATGCTCGGCGTTATTGTTTCTGTTGCAACCGTTGCTCTTGTTCTGTAATACTCAATGGGCTGCAACATCAATTGTCAATTGGACTGTGGACTTCATAGGAGGTCGGTATGGACATGGATATAACTGAAGCGACTTGTCATCGGCTCATCTAAAACGGAGTTAGTTGTTATGTACGAGGATTGTTTTTACACAAACCAGCTACCTATGATTTATTGAATGATTCCCGGACGGCCTATTCATTTAGCTGGACAACTTAAACATTCACTTTACATACTTGGTGAGTATTACTTTAACGAATTGTTGACGGACTTCCGATCCACTATTAAGATCTCTTCATCTCGATGCGAATGTCAAACGACAAATTACTCGTATTTCCAGTTCGCATGTAAGACTTCTTCCTGTGTGAAATGCATCATTCGACTTGGAAATTTTGGAAATTTAACAATATACCATGAAATTCTGGATGTGTGGTTCTGTTCATGGCTCCCCTTCCCCTTTCCCATGGAACATCAACAGTGCTACAGACGGTCTTGTAAAAAGCTGATTCACGGCGTTGATCGAGCATCAAAGGTTTATGAGAGTTGCTTCTCGTCTCGTCTCGTGGCTCGTGTACTCGGACTGTAAACCAAATGATAGACACAACACCCTCGGCAATTCAGTGACTGGACCAGAGGCCAGTATATTCTCTTCTGGGAACACGCGGTATTCTTTTCTTTCTAAAAAAACTGACCCACTAAAGCCCTACATTTGATCATGGTGATATGGATCAGCTCTGCATTAGATCGTCGTTTCTGTATGGTTCTGGCTCGACTGCCAACCTGTGATGATTCGTCAGGGGCTGTTTCTCGCTACTTCCTATTACAAGTCCAAGTCAATGCCGAGATTGCAAAGAATCTCACTCTGAATGGTTTCCACACTACCTCATTTAGTCATCGCCTATCTAAGAATCGCACTCTTGACTATCTTACCTTGACTTTTCAGGATCTGGTCCACAAAATGGTGAAAGCAAAGCATTTTTATCTCGACTCCATTTACGTTTAATTCAATTACACTGTGCTCACGTCGAATTTCCTGGAACCGTTCCTGCACAATGCCCTTTGCGTCCTCGCCTTCTTTTCTCGCTGATTATCATTTTCCCAAAATATAGTAGGTACGACACAGCAGGAGTATAAATGTCCACCCGCCTGTCGTATGTTCTTTAAAGAGGCTTCAAATCAAGAAACCACACGGGGGACAGTCACTGAACAAGGACTAAATCCCGCAACCTTTTCTGTACCGGGAAATCAAGGTACCAGCTTTTCGAAACAACGACCTAAACGGTCTTCAGGTACTCAAACTTGGACAGGAACTTCGAAGTCATGATTACTACTGTCTCATCCTTTAGATACGCAGAAACCAATTCAAGCCAACTTCATAGCAAAGGCACTTCGGATGCAATTTGAGTTTGATTCTTGGTGCCTTTTTAAGGATAGAAGTACATAGTACTCATTGCTATCAAGGTTGATTTTGTGCTGTTCTATCCCTTAACTTCAAGGCATTGTACATTTCGAACACAGCCTCGCCGCCGTCGAGATAGTTCTCCTGTCCGTCCTACGATTCTCCTACAGAAGAAGTAAAAGGGTGGCTTCCTGCCTCGTCCCTGATATAGAGTACTTCATTATAGCGGCTATCCACCTCCATAAGTACGTTGCCACTACTCGCAACTCGCACAAAACGGGGTCTTTCCGATGTACGCAGACTGACACGTTGCACGGCCTTGAAAATTTTAGGGAATTAGACGCGCACAATGGCCGGGGTCGTAGTGTATTGGGAAGTGTTTTCCCAGCTGGGCCCGGCATGATGTCGCCTCGTTGTGAGATTTCAGACGTGAAATCGTGATGGCCTTTTAATTTGCCATACTGCCATTTCATATAACTAGTCGTATACCAACCTTCTAGAATTCGATTCTAAGTATGTATTGTCTAAGAGGGTCATGTACAGATGAACAAGTCGTTTCAATAATCTCACGAAGGACTAGTAGGCCGAAAGCTCTTCGGAGATGGATTGCCTAGTAGAAAGTAAAACTTGCATCTTAGGGTTGAAGATGCATGATGTTTGCCCAGTAGCTAATAATGAGTTATCTCGTTTTCATGGTCAGATGTGTACTTACCAGACTGCTTCCTGGTTGATAATATTCGTTCATTCGAGTCCGAGGCCGAAACTTTCAGATCGAACGGATCGGAGCATTAGAAAACTGTCTTGACATCTACACACCTCTGCCAGATCATAAATGCTTCTCTGCCAGAGCTTGCTCATAGTCAGGCATCTTTCTGGGCGCTGACAGTAGAGCGATTGCTACTTGAATATGGACTGGCATGGTTGATATATATATATCACTATGAGTCTCACGGCCGAGGTACGATTGACTCCGTATACGTTAACCCTGACCTCGCGGTGTACACGTTCTGGTGATCTTATCCGTACCGGTTGATAATCTTGTCTGGATCCTTGGATTCCCCGGCAATATGCTAGTCATAAGAGCATCTTCACGAGCTCTTCCTTTTTTAACCCTATAAAACCTTTATACTCCCAGGCTTTACGAAGCTCCCTTTGACCCTCCTGCCTTCTCCCCCGAGCCTTGGTTGCCACTTCATTTACCTCCTCAGCATAACCTGGCTTTATCTCAACTACAACAATCATCTTGCCTAGAGAATCAGCCATGACAGAGTACACCACCTCTTCACAGGCAATTCGGGAGTATATGACTTCTCGTGAAAGGACAGCCTACTGGGTTGAGACTAACGGTACAGAATTTTTATCTCCTTCAGCACCGCCTTCCTTTCTGGAAGGATGGGTGCCGTCATCTCCTGTGTCTGAGGCGGAGAGCTCGCATTCTGAGCCACCGCATATGATCTTACGCTACGGAAATGGAGTTGAGGTACCGATCCCAAATGGCGCAGGATCAGGTCCAGGCTCTCTTTCAAGCGGGTCAAGGCACAGACGAAGCGATAGCAGATCGCGTTCACCAACTTCTCCGATTCCTGCAAGATCGTCAAGTTCCCGGCGGCATGCAATACCAGGGCCTCATCCTAGCTCTCCGCTGGCACACTCTGTCCCATACGGAGTGACAAATCAAGCGCTGCCGGCTCCTGAGGAGATCAGAGTTTTACCTTCGGCCTCACAACCCTCTTTATCTAACGTAAATCAACCCCGGTCTAGGTCCCTTCCTAGATCAATTGACCATCCGACTCGGCATGATCCAGTCAGAGGACTCTCGGCCAACCCACGTATCCGCACGCCTTACCCAGGAGCGGCTCCGCGCACGGCACAGGGACCACTGCCACCACTTCAGATACCAACTCAACCAGTACCAACTCAACCAGTACCAACTCAGCCAGTACCAACTCAACCAGGATCTTACGCGCCACAGCCTTCACCATGGCATTCCTACGCGGAGGCGCGAGCGCCGACGCACTTGCACAAACCACCGGCGATCATTTATGCACCCTCTCATACCTCATCACGACCACATTACACGCCGCCTGCTATCTACCACTACCCTCCGCCTACGGGACCGAACGGTATGACCTACAGTCACTCTGCACCCGTAGGTTCGCACTATCCACAGAGTGCCGTACCACCTGCGACGACACCCCTATACGCTTTCACGCAGGTTCGGGAGGAGGAACCGCCGCGTGGTGCGACGTGGAACGGGCGTAGTAATACTTGGGATTATACCCAGAGCCGTTCTGTGGGTCCTCCCCCTCTTTCCCGCTCTTTATCATCGGATTCTCTGGATAGTAGCGATTCTGGAGGCACGTATTACGTTCTCCCATCTGCGGGCCAAAAGATCCATGTACTCGTGAGTTTCATTGGCACCTTTTTTGTTAAAATGAATCATGTGCTGACTTAGTTTGACAGCCCCCAAGTCCCCAGTTTTCGATCGGTACGGCCACCTCAACGACGAGATCAGCACACTCACCTCACTCACCCAACAAGAAACAGACTCTCTTAAAGCGTCTCTTGAGCTTCACTGGGAGATTTTCTAGCGGAGAGAACAGACGTGTTGAGCGCAGGCATTCAATAAGTGGAACCGATCAAAGATCCAACCTTTCCCAACGCTGACAAGAGAAAATGTCCTATTAGACGAGACAAGATTGAACTGACTTTCTATGATGATTTTTTTGCAATGCTAAACTTCTACTCTCCTTCGTACAAGCACTATATCTCTCCCTTTACCTCTGTCTTTTCCATGACTGTCTTATCGTGCACTACAGCCCAATTAATTTAGGAAATGCGCAGCAATCTCATGACTAGTATCATTATTTCTTGTGTTTCCCGCTATCGAAAATAGATCTCAGCGAAAGTATGATAACGCCTGTGTGTAATCAGTTCACCTAACGAGACAAACAAGATCACCTGGACTCAATGCGGTCCGAATGTATCCAGATGGTACATATGTTCTTTCAGAAGAATCATCCTTTTTTGGCAGACGAAGCCATCTCCCTGCGAATACATAGCTAGAAATGCATGCACAAGCCAAGGAGGCAAAACGTGACTTTTGTGACGAGACGCGACACGATTTCCGACAACACCAGGTGACGCGGAGCCCAATGTCTCCAACGACAACGACGCGTGCATCGCAGGCCTCTTCGGTCACCATCACACCGCGATCTCGCCGTCGCGCTAAGCAGGCAGCGAAGCCCGGAACACCTACTCATGTACGAATTGACATCCCGCCTCATCCCATTACCGCCTCTGGCCTAGATAGCTCTGAACTCTCTCCTCTGACACCAAGTTCGTCTCCAGTTGAACGAAGAAATGTTCAGGAATTCCCTCGGCTATCTCCTGAGCTGACTCCCATCGCCTCCTCGTCGCAAATCAAGAAAGCGACGACGACAACGAGTAGCCCACAGAAACGGGCCCCAAAATCCACTTTACTGGATACATGGGATTCAAGCAAGTTGGGCACACGCGTTTGGGTCCTTATTGACCATCGTGCGCGTGTTCTGGAACAGGACGACCTGGGAGAATCTAAGTCTCAGAAGGATTGGATATGGTGGCCGGGCAAGGTCTCATCAACTCTCTTTGCTTTATTTGTCGCATCACTGATTAAATGCGAACCATGTAGGTTACCTCTCAGAAGCCTACTTCGAGACCTTTACGAGTTGCTCTAGCAAATCCTTCCAGTTTCGGTGTGAAAACCATCGAAATCATTGACCCGGGCGAATCTAACATTATCTCTTGGCTGGATTCTATGGGACGGATACGATTTGAAGAGCCTGCCTTTATAAACAATTTTTCACTCGGTGTACACGCGTCTCCACGCAAAAAACAGAATATTGATAAGGAGGGGTTGAAGCCTCGGTGGCATCTTGCCGTGAAAGAAATCGACGGCACAGCTAGGAAAAAACCTTCCTCGAGAAAACCATCTGCGTCTCCTACAAAGAATCTTCATGTGCCGCGTCCATCTCCGTTTCCAGAAGTCGATGACAGTTATGACAGTGATTTACCCGAGGTAGGCACTGAAGAATTCCGAACATATCCTCCCTCAGTTCCTTCAAGCCCGATTAAGGGTGCTTCTGCTCCGACCTCTAAGCGTAACATGAAGCGAAAAAGGAGCCTGAGTTTGGATGCCATCAAGGTCGTAACCCCCAGATGGTCGTTGCGCCCTCCTGATATCTCCATCACCATCCCAGGTGAACTGGTCCTCGCCTTAGAGAGGTCATCAGACTCAATATACTGGCCTGCGAGAGTACTTGACTACCTACCTGCGGATAAGCCGACCAAACTAGACAAATATCATGTCGAGTTTCTTGACGGCAAAACCCAATCTATTCCTCGACATTGGTTTTATATAGCAGAGGAAGAAAACTTTGCTACATGCAAGGTTACTCATTCTGTTCTTTCTCTAATTTTGTACTCTAATTTTACTTGACAGCTTGGCGAGTGGGACAGCACTATCGTGGAAGTGCAAAATGACGATGAGGATAACCCTCTAGAGCAGGACAGGGAACCCGAACGGTTCCGTAGTCCATCACCCACCCACCCTCCTCCTTCTGTTGAACATTTCAGGCTCCTCAGCATTCGAGAACAATTTGCATATGCAAAGCCCGTTTTGTCTGCCATACTCAATGAGAACTTCCCACCAGCGATGCAACGACATATTAATTTTGTCTCCGGTGGCTCTAAAAGGAAGAGTGTTGTAGAGGAGGCAGGTCTAAGGGGCCAAATGGATCCGCGTGATGTGGACGCCCTTCAACGCTATGTGACCGAATGGTGTTTGCGAGATGAGCAGCGTGCACAGGTAATTACGGATGAAGAGGACATTTTCCTGCCTTCAAGCCAAGGCAAGGTCGAGTTCAATAATCATATCTCATCGACAGTCAATCGCTCAGTATCGCCAGCGGCGACCGAGATATTGTCAGAGGCCGAACTTCCTCCGTCTTCCTTCGTTGCTTCCGTAGAGGTACGAATTTTTCACCTGTCAACTCGGCGTATGTCCGATACTACATTGGAGAAACAGGGAACCTCTAGCATAACTCATTTGGATGTCAATTCTAAAGCACCGAGACAATATGGTTGTGAAGCATTTGAGGCTCTCTCTCGAAGTGAGAAAAACGATGTGAGACTTCATCACTTTCACAACTCATTTTGTTGTTAACTTTCAGTAGTATTGCCTCAATGTCCTTCTTCCTGAAGCTATATTACAGATTTTACTATGGCGGACCGGTGAGAGGACCTCTCCCGGTCTTCTTGGAGACGAGGAGGTCACTCTGCATGCTAAGGGTCTTGAGTTACTCAGGGCTTCGGATTGGGTTAACGACGTCATGCGTCTCAGGATGACTGCCATAGGGCAGCTTGGAAAATCTAAGAGGAAAGATAGTAAAGGTCGGGCCAAGGACGATGGAGAGATTGTATATAGTGTTACGGGACGACCACGGAGAGGCGTCGGGGCTCCCAAATCTTACTTGGAGTGACGAGGGATTTGACATTTTGATTCGTCATTCGTGTAGTATGTATGATTACGTCTAGGAGTTGTCCTCTTCTCACGTCACCAATCTTATCAATACTGTTATAATGCTTTGGCATCTCTCCAGCGGACTGTCCATGTAGTATTGACATACACTCCAGAGAATGTGAACAAAGTGCCAGAGCGACCCTTCACCCTTCAGAGTGGCCGTCTTCCTCCGATTCATCAATTTCTTGATCATTGCGTGATTCAAAATTAATGAATGGTCCGAGAACAGTGTCCGTTACGAGAACAAGGTACTTTTGCAGCGGTGAATTCCTCATGCATAAACGATTAAATTTCGAGTCTTGATTGCTGATAATACGGTTTAGTCGATTTTATACAGAATTTCCTAAGATTATAGGCAAAAAGATCATAGCTTAGACAGGAAAGGCTGTCAATCGGTGTTTTCGAGCAAGACTGGTCAAAGGGTAAAAGCTCAGAGTCCATTCAACACAATATGGGTATTTCTGATAGATAGATAGATACGTAGATAAAGTACGCCACATCTTGGAACTTCGGTAATATAGATAGATGTTCAGAACTCCCACTTGTTGAATAAGTTAAAGAACGTAAAAATGGACCGTTTTAAGACTGAATTTAATCGTCAGTAGATATGATTTTATTCAGCAACTCAAAATCTGGGGACGATAATTCCATTTTTACAGTAAAAAACTAACTATCACGAGTCTAGATCTAAGCTGCCGCGGAATGAAAGATGCTTGTCGCTTGAAGTAATCCCAGCGCACGATGCAGGCACGATGCAGATGAAGTTACAGCCCCGTTTCGAATTCCACGTGGCAGGGTCGAGTTTTTTTAATGTACATACTTAAACTTAAGTACCTGAGCATGGTAGATAGTTAAAGATTTGATATTACTGTGTCTACCCCTGAACGCTGCTATGTACAATACTAAACAATACTGCTGGTCAATACAGAAGCCGACAAGCCCTAACGCCGAGCTCGAGGATAGCCAATAACTTTCTGGTGTGTGGCGTAAATGTGATATATCTGGATCATCCAAATCATATCCAACTCCAACATTCTCACCCCAGACACGCACAAGACTAGAACGAAAATAAAATAAACGTCGTTCAACCACCTAGATTAACACAAATCCGGTCGGTTACCACACCAGGTAGGCGAAAAAAAAACAGACGCGTAGTAACCCAATACACAAGATGAAAAAAGGCAAAAGGAAAACAAAAACAAAAAACAGTTCAGCGCGTGTTTGTATGGATGGTCCTCGATTGTGTCTCGTCTGCGTGTAAGAGTGATGTACGTATAAGCATCGTCTCGGAACGGCTGCAAGAGTCAAAAGTTGTAGGTAGGGAGTGAAACCCAGGGTATATATGCATAAAAAGGCAAGAAAAAGAAAGATTATATGCGTGTTGAAGTAAGGGTAAGAGTAGGGGTCACGGGCGGGATTGATTGTGTGGTTTTTGCGATTGTGGGAGGTGTCGGGGAGGTCGATAGATCAAATAGCATATAAAAGAAAAAAAAACCAACCAACCACTGAAAGTGATGGTTCGAACGAGACGTAGGAAATAGAAGCGCCATCGGACATTGAAACGTTGAAACGTTGAACAACTGAAGAGATGAGGAATAATGTAGAGGTACCAGTAGATTGTCATGAAAGGGGCGTCACGTCACATTGCATCATGATCATCCACGTCACATCACAGGGGCGGGCGACGGGTCGGCAGTGGTGCCTGCCCACGCGCCATCACATCAAGGGTTGCTGGTGTCGTCCGAATGTAACGGGCTCGGTTCAATCGGCGTTGGTGCGCGGGAGGGCAAGCGCGATGGCGTCCGGGATGCATAGGGGGAGCCATACGGTGCTTGGTTGTACCGCGCGGTTTCCAGCATCTCCCCGAATCCATCTCCGTTCAGGTGCGAGTTAGGAGCCTTCATGCCCAAAGCGGAAGCAATGGCCAGCGAGGTTGAGGATTTCTTGCGCGAGAACTGCCCGAGGATGGGCTCGTCAGGGGCAATGGGGCTCCCTGTGAAGGTACCTTTTTCGGACGTCCGGGTGAGAGTGATGATGGGTTCCTTGTTGGCGGGCTGGTTGTACATCCATGTCGCGGTGAGGACGGTAGAGGCGCCGACGACGAAGGAGAAGGTGATGTGGAAGTCGAAGAGGAGGACGGAGGCGAGGAAGGAGAGGACAATAGACAGACTTGTGGCAAAGCCTTTGAGGATGTTATCGGAGTACTTGATAACAACCGCGGTGACGAGGCCGCCGAGAACCTGGATGGCAACGGTAGCCCAGGCCCAGGTACCAAAGTTACGGAAGAGGTCGAAAAAGAGACCTTGAGAGTCTACAGGCTTCTCCGCGTAGATGATTGGCAGGAGGGCGGGGATGAGGGAGAAAAGGGAGAGTTGGACGTTGCGTACCCAGAGGTCCGCACGCGAGTTTTTCAAAACCATCTCGAAATACACGCCAGCTAAGCCCGAAGTGAAACACGCCGCGGTGACGGCTCCGAAACCCTTCATCGGATTCATGACGTGGACATGTTGGTATTCTTGAGCACTGCCAACTGTTGTGGGTTTAGGTTTTGTGCTTCCGCCAGAGGTCTGTATTTGGACAATCGCGACGCCAATAGCGAGGAAGAATAGCGAAAGCCACTTTGTGGGACTAAGTTTCTTGCGAAGAAGCGCAACAGAGAAGGCAGCAGTCGTCAAGATTTTCATTTGGTACGTCACTTGGAAAGTGGCCACCGGAAGATTGCTGATTGCGACAAACTGCAGCGAATTCTGCACGACGTAGAGAAGAGCAGGGATGGACAGTTTCCAGCAATCTCTGCTGAAAATCTCGCCGCACACGGTCCAGAAGGGACGTGTTCCTGGATAAGGAAGAGAACAAAGTATGCCCCATACGGACATGCGATGCCAGGGTATCTCGACGATTTCTCGCGTCCTTGAAAGAGCGATGAGAAACGATATTGTGCCTTTTAGTATCTCGTTGAGGAAGACGGCGGCGGCAGGGGAATATGCCAGCGAAGGCGGGATAGAGACACGTGAATAGTGCATCACGATAGAGAGTGCTGCATTTTGTACGGCCAAGGTCACCAGCCTATTTGTAGCTGTAAGGATCTTTTAGGAAACAAGGACGGAAGAAAACGCACGAAACATATTTGATTGGAACACCACATATTTTGGGCCCGTCTGCGGAAGTCGGAGAGCTGACGGAGAGGCCTTTGTCTGCCAATGGAAATGTAGCAGAGGGCAACAAAGGCGACAGTCGAGGCGAAGACTGATGGCTCGGCGGAAGAGAAACACCAAGAGACGACGAACGAACTATCGGGAGGGTCCGATAGTGCATGTCAGGGGATGGTGGATTCGACAAAGACACGTTGGTGGCCGAATGGCGTGGCATAGGTCTGGGGTGTGCCATATGAGCTTCGATAATAAATATCTAGTGAGACGACAGCCGACAGTAAGCTTAAGAGGTAAACATTGACAGTGGCGGCATACCGGTAGTTATGTAGAATGATGAAACGGGGACCAGCAGGCTGTAGCGCAGGATCACGCTGTGGAGGGAACGGACGCTGAAGGAAGGAGGAGGCAGGACTCGA
This sequence comes from Termitomyces sp. T73sscA, assembly GCA_017657235.1. NCBI lineage: Eukaryota > Fungi > Basidiomycota > Agaricomycetes > Agaricales > Lyophyllaceae > Termitomyces > Termitomyces sp. T73sscA. The sequence continues at coordinate 134,298 of JAGGAP010000018.1, forward strand.
CCAGTGTTCCACTGATTCCGGCAACAGGCATGTCACAAAAATCTATTCAGCCGGGTAAAAGTGTTCAATTCATTCCCACGTGCGCATGCAACTCATCAACGCTTCAATTATGAAACTTCTGTTCACTACTATGGCAATGTACATAGACCCCTCAAATCCTCATCTCCAGGCCCACAGCAATTACCACCTGCAAAACCCACGTGAGCACAATGTACAATTTGCCTGGGGTTGTGCGCGGCCTCAGCCTCGCCTTTATTTCTCCATGCGCACCCGTCCATCGCGTCTGAATCCACGCTGCAGAAAACAGCAGGAGACACGATGCCCAGGATATCCCCGGGTTCTCGCAAACAGCGAAATGGGGTGCGTTCCTTTACCAGGATTTTCTTCATCGGCACGCGCACAACCCTGCACCTGCAATACATGGAAGACCAAAACTCACAACTTAGTAATCGAGTCTCCAATTAGACGAGACAGGCGCGAGAATCGCATGTATATTGGAGGAAATCGACTGGACTAGTACGAGGGTGAAGAAACGAACAAGGAAAAATGTGAGAAAGCTCCAGGTGATCTCGCGTCCTGGCCCCTCGACCAGAGGGAGGAGCAATCGGCATAGATTGTTTTTGAGAATCTCCTCCTTTTACAGAGCTGTTCTTCGACGCTTGTCTGGACCATCCATCCTTGTACACACGAATGTGCTGCCTAAAATGGCGGAGGACGGGATAGTAATTTGAACGTCGTGAGGTTTATTCAAAAGAAAATTGAACGCGCAGTTTTTTAACCTGGGAGCACGGGATTCGCCGGGCGGAGATTGTAAATTTCTCAAACGACGGACACTTTCAAAAATTCAATAACTAGTGAGTGGGTAATGGCATTGCCAGCGCAGGCAGTGGCGGCAGCTCCAAAAGCCACTAGATACCCATCGTTTGCAGAGCTCCTTCGACGCTCCAAATTCGCTACCTATGACCCCGCCATCCGACAGACCTACCAGGCACCTCCAGCCAACGCCCACCGCGGCGACTGGGGCGTGAAGCGACCAATATCCCTACGTAGGAAGAACGCGTTTATCTCACTCACCTCTTTCGAACATCATGCTCATTTCGCGGAATGGAACCATGCCGAGAACCAAGTTCGATTCATCCGTCGAATAGAGGAAATGGGAGGAAAGGCAATGATCCAATTTGGGTCGCCGTGGTACAAGTCTTTGGGTACAGCCAAGACCGCGCCGCCATTTGACTCTGAATTTTGTCCGGGGGAAGTATGTGATCTCCCGTTGCGACTGTCGGTGCTTTCCGAGACGGTGAAAACTAAGGATGTGCAACTCGGGACTGTGCAGGAGGAGCAGGAGGAGGGGTTTGAGGAGGAGCAGGAGGTGTTGTCTGAGGAGGCGCAGGAGGCGCGGCCTGAGGAGGTGCAAGCGCAGGAGGCGCGGTCTGAGGAGGTGCAATCTCAGGAGACGCAGTCCGAAGCGGAGCAGTCAAAGACGGTGAATCTCGATACCTTGGGGAAACGTGGTCCAGGTGCTTACGGTACACAGAGGACGGAGTCACCGCAAGAAATAGCCCCGGCGCAGGTCTACGTCACACAAAACATCCTTGCCATGTCGAAGCGCGAATTCCTGCGCTACCTGCGTTCTTTGCGTGCACAGCGTCCACAATTCAAGGAATTCATACATGCGCAGAAAGAAATCGAGGAGAAAGACCTCTTTAGGCTCGCGGTTCATGAGGACAACTTCTACTACCGCAAATTCCTAGATTCGCAGACGAAAAAGCAGTTCGCAGACTATAAAGGCCAAAAAATGGAGCCCCGGCCGCATCCAAACGGCGCACTTTTGTACACCGCACCCACGGCATTGGAATGCCTCCTCTGGTCAAAGAGCAAACCAGGCTTCTACCTCCACGAATCGCCCCGATCTGACCCTGAATTAAGAAGGCACCTAGTCAGCTTTGGTGGGCTCGTCATTCGTGTTCACGACAACGCTATCATGGGCAAGAATACGCTTCTCAAGAGGTCCTCGGACCGAGGTGTCGAGCAAGAGAATATCGAGAGCACCATCTTGCAGCTGAGGCTGCAACCAGACAATCTCATAAAGGTCCTTAGTCTTCCTCGCACTGTTGGCAGTAAGCCTCAAGGCCTTAAGGCCGCCAGACTGGATCTCGTGCTTATCAAAGGAGACGCTTACCTGATGAGAGCGAGTAATCCTCATCTCCCTGGTAGCCGAGAATACGCCGCGATGTCAAGTAAAGATAAACCCCACTTGAGTACCTTCCCTGGTAACACGCCGATGCTGACCGAGTTCACTGGCGTCAGGAATCCAGATTCCGCTAAATTACTGAAAACGCTTGCATTCACGGTGAAGCCAGGGAATGTTAGCGATCGCGAATTGTAATCAATAGTATATATCAAATATAATTTATATAAGCACTATTGATAGTTACGCTCTTGAAATCTACCTTTATACACATGAGCATGGGTTGTCTTCGTGCTGAAGATCAAAGGTTCATGCGGGAACAGGAACAATGTTTTCATATGCAGGCCTAGGCTCTGGAGTAACAAGTGCAAGCAGTGTTTTGACCAAATCTCCGCCGTTTTCTACCAGAACCCTCTCTGCCTGCGGTCGTGCAATCTCGAACTCACGGATCTACATTATATCAATCAAAAATGGATAGGATAGCCTGGAAGAAAAAACAAACAATCAAGTCCACATGATTGCGCTTAAGCGCAGCAACAGCTGGGTCCTTCGTCGCCTTACTCGGCGCCTTGTCGAGGATACCACCTGCGCGAAAAGCTTCCTCCATTTTGCCTTTGGAATATGAAAAGCCGTCGGCGAACTGGAGCAATAGAAAGTATCCATGTAAGGTTAGAGTTACTTCATTTCAGACAATTCAGCAACGTGCACTCATGATGACCTCGGGCTCCAGTAGCCCATTGCTTCGCGACATGGTGGTTTAAAGACGGTTTGTTGCAACAAATCAATCGGATCGGGATTCGGGTATATTTCCGTGACGCTAACGATGCCATAGCGCTAGCTGCACGAGATGAAAATGCAGTGACTGCTCTTTGTCCTAAGGGACTTTGAACTCCCTAACTAGAGGCTTCAAACTGTGGCGATTGCTGTGTGAGGCAGGACGACTCAAATCCTTGACTCATTGTCCTTCACTCGTGGGTGCAATCACACAGCTGAGAAACAGGCCCTAGCAGCCAACATGATAGCCCCAAACCCATCATGTCGAAATGATGGAAAGGAAACTTTACCCGTTACGTTGGGGAGGACCCATCAAAAAAGCGTTCATCCAGTTACATAAAGCAAATTTGGATATTGCCCACAAATCGTCCCAGTCCAGTGCAAGCACAGGAACATGGATTATATTTAATCTTACAACTTGGATGCTGTACGTATAGTACATAGGCGTTTGTAGTCAAATGGAGATGTAACCTACGTCTTTGAATATCTTGGCGGCACCTCATCTCCGAACCCTGATGCCCAAGTAGTATCCAACTGCGCTTGCAGTCGCTCGATTTCTGCCTTCATTGCCTGATAGACGTGACTCGACCCGCTGGGGTTATTCTCTGACACAACAAAGCCCGCCTCGAGGCCGCTTGTTATTTTCTCCCTGTCCTTGTCCTGAGAAGGCATTTCTGTCGTATCTGAACCGACGGTTGCGCAGGCCGCAGAGAATCTATCATTCTGAGGCTCAGGCATCGTCATCACTTCTCTGTGTTTTCTGATGGGCGTAAAAAGTGGCATCGCCTCCTGGCTTCTTCTGGTCTTGATCGGTGATTCGGCAGGGGAGAGTAGTGTGAATGGTGTGCAATCCAGTTGTTGTTGTGTGTGCTTGTGCGCTGTTGCCAGATGTTCCCGCCTTCTTTGGCAGCGTAGTAGGAAAATACTAATGACAAGGAATACCGCTAAAACACCGACAACACCTCCAGCGATTGCTCCAATAGAGGCTTTTGAAACGGTATTCCCACTATCGGGGGGGCCGCCGCTATTGTTAGGTGAGGCAGTTGTACCATCTGTACCATCATTGGAAGACAAGGAGGAAGCTGCAGACAACAGGGAAGTTGTGTTAATTGTTACCAATGTCCTCGATGTACTCCTGCCTATGGTGCTGATGGTGCTGATGCTGGAAGGCAGACTTGAAGAGGGGATTGTCCCTAAAGATGTGGATAACATTAATGAGGACTTCGATGGATTGGAGATAGTATCGGTTGTCGTCACGAGCTGAGAGACCGGTACGGTATCTGTAATGACTGAAGTCCCACCATGTTGACTTGTCGTTGAGCGAGTTATGTTTCCTACCCCATCATCGAATCTACGGACGGTAAGGCCTGTGACATGTTCTTCAGGGGGAAAGTACATACGTATATATGGCATAATCAAAATTTATGAATGACATGTTCGGATAGTCATTGGCGGATATTAAGAGGGTATGATCGATGTTCGCTAAATCCGTCTTATGATACACAAGAACCTGGTACTGATAATCTGGGCTTGTGCTGGGTTCGTGAAGATACTGGCCGGCGGGCTGATCATCTAGGGTGAAGTCGCAGCGAGTTTCAGTCCAAGCACCAGAAATATTATTCGCCAGAGTAAAGAATACGTAGATGGCCGTGCCTATAGAACACTCCGGTCAAAGTGTCATAAAATGTGTGATAGGGAACTACTTTTACCTCTAAATTCCAATGTTACCTCCCGTGCGCCGCCGTTTACAACATAGGTTGCCGCGTGGAAGTTCTGCTTGAAGGCAAATGCGGCAGAAGGCTGAACAGTACAGTGGGAAGGTGGACAAGATGCGTCGTTCCAAAAGTCGGCCGGTACATAGATAGGCATGGTACCAGTCACAGAGTCACCATATGTATCGTCGATCGTCCGATTTGAGAGTGATGCAGCCACCAAAGCACATCGCAATGGAAGACATAATTGCAAGAGAAGGAGTAGGAGCATGAAGAGCCAAGTTGGTGAGATCCAGAGCCAAGGCTAGGATTCTATTGCAAGGACAATTATTCATATCTGATTCACATAAATTAGGGCTATTTCTCACAACTATCATACTTTACCGTTGAAAATAACAACAGATATCTTGATCCTTGATGTTGGAGATGGGGCGAAGGATCATGATTGAGAAAATTAGATTTTGTGGGGTACGAAGTTATTTTTGGAGAGGTTTCGATTGCAGACGGTGAACAACCAGAAGTCAGACAGATAGTCATCGTATAACGTGCGTTTCGTGGGACGCAGCTCAGCGTCAGTGAATTACCAGAGAGGGTACCTACTGGTAGCCACCATCTCCACATGATATGGCCTAGGGTCAAGGTTACCATCAAGATGTGATTTTTCTACTGGATATCGGGAAGTAGTTCCGTGATTAATATATTTTTGCTTCCCTACTGAATGTTATAAGTATAGATCATGCTATCCAGGCGTGATATACGTTGATATGAACGGAAGACATTCAATAAATATAATACGTTACCAAGTGCGAAACTGTGACTGATAGTATCTGGCGACGACGCCTTTCACAACCGAGACGTACTGATAACTGTCATAAGAGTTCATGCACAGTCATGCGCAGTTGAATCGAGAGAAATCAAAAGATTTTGCGCGGATCTCAGCCTCGTTCACCAGGCACAACAACCGAGTAACTTGGAGGTGGATCGTCTGTGACAACATGCGCCCAGTCAGAGTGAAGTTGCGCCTGGAGATAACCAATCTGCACTCTCATTGCATCCATTTGCTGTTGAATGTAGGCCATATAGGATCTCTCCCTTCGCGAACGACGGAATGAGAAGGATGAGCGACTAGGCGGAAGTTGCTCCTTTGCGCTTTCCTCTACTCCAGCGAGTATCCGCATTTCGCGTCTTAGTCCCCTTATTTGGTCCTCGATTTCAGCCTGTCTCGTGTTCGCTGTTGAACCACTCTCATCGTCCGAAGTAGTTCTGTCGTCATAAGCGGGTGGCAAGGTTGGCCGTCTAGGATTGGACGCCGCAGTCATGATGATGTGTGGTTCTATGAGCGTGCCTTGTGCCAATGCCAGTGGTGTGAATCCTGTATTGGTGAATGCTATGTCTGTTTTCCGTCCAGCAGATGAGAAAATATGCCTACGCCTTCGCCTGCGGAGGAATAGGAAGATAAGGAGGATGATGCCAAGTATCAGGACGCCACCGACAGCGCCTCCCACTACGACTCCGACTGGTGCAGAATGTGAAGTTTCGGATGGTGTAGAAATCGTTGTTGGGGGTTGTTGCTGAGTTGTGGAACTCGATGTTGGTGCCGACGACGGCAATGTGGGAACCGGAACCGTATCATCGAAACTAATTCAGCCTAGGTTACTTAGACTTTAACAAGATGTCAGAAGATATACGAACGTATATTGTGCGTAGTCGAAACTGGTAAACAAATGCCGGTTGACTCCAGAGGTTAATATCATCAGTTCGTGGTTACTGTTGTTGAGGTGAGTTCGATTGAACGCAAGTGCATTGAACTCGTAATCCGTGCTTGAGGTCGGGCTATGGTGGAATGTGGAAACATTAACGCCATCGAGCAAGAAATCGCAGAGTGTCTCGGTGGTGACTCCATCGTTAACAAAATTAGCAAGTATGAAGTATACGTAAACTGCAGTGCCTGGAATTGAGGTGAATCTAACCAGCATCGTTCAAGGTGAAGTGAACATACCGTGAAACGAAAACTGTATCGACATTGAAGGAAATTTCTCTTCCATGTATGTCAACGCTGAATACGTATGATTAAACGCTTTTTCCGTCGGTGGCTTTATGGAACATCCACCGCAATCTGGGCCTTGCCATGGGTTGGGAACGTATTTAGGTTTTGCTCCGGTGACCAAGTCCCCAAAGGTATCGTCGATGGTTCGATTCGTCACAGTAGCAGAGATAAAAGGCAAGAAGAGAAGTAGTAGAGCCAGGGTTTTTCTCAAGTCCATTACGAAGGGAGCGAAAAGCGAGCGCTGGAACTCCGTTACAGTATCAAGGAGGATATCAGGCTCCACTAGCATCTCAATATTAGAAGATGATTACCCAGACCATTCCCATCTGAAACCGCACGTTCGAACTACTAACGCACCTTAACAGCCACGATCGGTATTGATGCACTGATTCCGATCCGTTGCCAAGGGATGGAAACAACGACCTGATATTTCTTAGGAGCAGATGGGAGATCAATGTATACCGCATGCGAAAAGCACAGGCCGTTGTGAGCCATTCTCAATGAGAGTCCATTTCGATAATCATTCCGCATGGAAATCGGATCCAGTTGAGGGGACTACAAGCAAGTTTCGTTATGTACTTGTCTGCAGTGGCTGTTCCATGGCCTTGTGGGTTCGTTGCCTACACCAGTTTGCACCAGTGCATTTTTGTATTTCCGACTTCGAAATAATAATCTAAGTCTTGAGGCAACTCGAATTTACCAAGTCCTGGAAGGTAGCCGAGTATGCAACAGAAATCGAGGACAAGGACGACTCGTTACTGTGATAGCTTACAAGATGAGTTACCGCATAAAGTCACATGGCGCCCAGGGTAGATTAGATTGATGATGGATAAAAGGCGTTCATAAGTATGTGATAGATGGGTCATCATTTTTGCAGTCGACCAAGAGGGTAATTTCAAACAATGGCAAATAGGACACATCTTAAGGCGTATCTAGAAATGCAGTTGACCCAGAGTATGTGGTATCTAGTGTCTCATGTAGTTCTTATTAGATGATTACTCATAACAAGGACTGTCACTCTGAGTTGCATCTCCAGAGATATTGATCCTCTTAGGTTCTTCTCCTGTGAAGCAAAGAATACGAGACGGAAGATCCAATACTGTTGCAACCGGGCCGAGGTCGTGTTGATGTTTGGTGGATGGAATTGGCCCGATACAGTGAGTGCTAGTCTCCGGCGCTGGTAAAGCAGAGTGAAGAGTGTCTCCGTCGGTTCAAGTCGAGAATAGGCAAAGTGGACTTGTCTTCTCCGATATACAAGAAAAGCTATGAACACGAGGCCCATAAGGATGTCACCGATGATGATTGTTACAGGGATTTGACTGTGCGCCGAGCTCAACGAGCTCACCGGGCTCACTGTAGCATACGTATAGGTATAGCTACTGCTGCCAACCGTGAAAGCCCAAGGAGATGATGCCTAATTCTCAGCCAGGACAGCGGTAATGATGAGATGCGGAGGGGCCCGAGGTGAAGAAAGCTATGGAACTGTCATCGATATCGGACTCGAGATTGGCGGTGAAATCGCAAAGGGGAAAGTAAATCACTTGCACAGTCGAAATTGATGTACGATGGCGTGTAGAAGCGACCCGCGTAGATATTACAAGGTATGGTAGATGTTGGAAAGATTATGGCGGGGACATTATACTCAAAATCTGTGCTTGTTACAAAAAGGCACGCAGTCTGGTCATTTGCATTTCCTGCTATGTTTGCGAGGATAAAATACTAAAATTCCGGTGCTTGGCCAAAAGCCGATGAAGGTGAATTCTAGATTTGCACACCTCCGGTTGTCATCGAAAACTGGGCTTACTGGGGGTAGAAATAAACAAGCCGACGGCGGATTCATCATCCAGACGAATGAATTGGCTTCTCGCTAATTGAAGGAAGACTTCAGTGTCCGTCGTAATCGTAACAGAAAAAGAATTGAGCCAAGAATGATTGGTGAGATTTGGAGTTCCGAACTCGAGCGGAAGGCTTTATTGTATTAGTTCTCTGTTTCGATATTGGGTTGTGATGAAACAGAAAATTTCATGATCGATCATGAATTGGTTTTATTCTTTTCAAAACTCTTGATCGTTTAGGAATTTTGTAGCGAGGGAAGGATTTAAAGAGGGACACGAAAAGTTGTGTGCAGGTTTCTGCGTTAATCGTATAAAAACGAGAAAAAAAAATAGATCTGCTGCTTTAGACAAACAACAGTAATAGTGCAGCAGCACGTTGATCAGCCGTAGCGAAGGGCGCGAAGCTGGTGAACTGATCGGAGTCAAGTATAGCGCTGAATGTATTTTTCGCCTATTTTCGCGTCGCTTTGTTTGTTGTGTATTTATGCGTCGGTACGGTTTGATTCTATTTTTGAACAATGCCTGTGTGCCACTAGTAAGACGCTCAGCCTTCTTGATGCCGCAAATATACGCTTCGAACCCGCAACGCTCGAAGACGCACTAAGGAGTTGCGCCAGAAATAGGACGTGAAATTTGTCGTCCTCGTCTCATGAACGGATTGCGCGCATAAAGATCACGTATATCTGCATCAATGCGAATCACGATAGATGCCCCACCGGGTATTGAATGACAAATGTCCAGAATTTTGCTCCTGTAAGACGCCAACTCAGTTTCGTGGTGGGGATAGAAGAGAGACACAGCCGTAGCCCATGCGTCGAACGACCGTGTCCAGTCAGATTCCGATCGCACTGGCCTTTTTGCCGTGGCCTGATCCTTCTCGATAAGAGACCTCCGGTGAAGTTCACTGCCTCATCACTGTGGTCATAACCCTTGTCTAGGGTTGCATATAATTTTTCAAAATCCACAAACTGGTCAAGGATGGCCAGTTTCCACATTGCCCGAGACATGGGCCTTTGAGACGCTGGGACTGCCCCAAGAGGGAATCGACCACCTTCTCCCGAGAATATTCGCGCCGTAGTTTCCAGGTTTCGGCAAGGTGAGTGTTGGACAACACTTTTTCTTGCAATCTAGCCAGATGTAGTGCTGTTGCGAGTACCGAAGGGGGAATGGACAACCAGTCCGAAGACATTTTGGGCTCACCCAGCAATTCCTTGGTCAATCTGACAAGATTGGACGAACGGTGAGCGGGGGTTTCGGCCTCACATGATGGTTGACCCAATTTTGCCTGTAGGATAGCCCATGCGGCATCTTCCACTTGTGAGACGAAGGATCAATATATTCGTCGTCAGGACCTTCAATTAACCACAGTGGCTTCCGAGGGATCCTCCTCGAGACGGCGCGTTGAGCTGTTTTAGCCTTACGTATCGTGAGGCGTTGACAAAACTCAGTAACGTAGTCTTAAGCTTCGACGGCATTTAGTCCCATGGCCTGTAAGCTCGGAACGAATGCATTGACTGTCCGCTTTCCGTCGACTGTCTCATCGAGAAATTTCTGACACTCCTCAGCGCGGATACGTGTAAGCTCGACGGCTGCTTCACCATCAAAGTCTCGTTCTTCTTCCTTTGGTCGGTCAGGTCCCGGAGACGCAACGACACGTCTTCCAGCTTCCTGAGACACGCGTCAATCACTCATCGGATGTTGTGTCATGAAAGAGTTTGATCGCGAGTCAACGGTAATGTTTGAAACAAAATAAATGACGAGAATGGGATGAAAATAAGAAAACCAAACGACGAATGTAAAGAATGTCAGCTCACACTGGGTGCGAACTCGCTAGCGTAAGTAACTACAAATTGGGTACGAACTCGGCTGGTCTGTGGAGGAGTGATGAGTCCATGGCTTATCATGGAGGAAACAAATGGACCCACACAACCTCTAACAGACGAGGTTTTAGTGGTTAGTAGGCCGGAGGCAAAAGAGGGGGTAGAATAACTGCCCACCCGGCTTTGAGCCCCACACGTAGTGCGTAAAAACATTTCCTCGCGGAGTTTTTTACTGCTGGACGTCAAAGGAATCTGGTTTGATATCCCGGGTGTTCACCCCTCGCGGGTGGGCAGAAGGCGACTATGGAGTTGGTCTCTCCATCATACCAAACGCCACTTCAAAGCATAAAGTCGTACTTTGAAGGTAGTGCCCGTGGTGCGTGCAATACAATGGATAGTGGAGGTAGGCACTACTCTGCAAAGAACTTGTGAGTTGTGGTGTATGGTGGAGAGAGCGACGCAGCACTCACCTGGACGGGACAAAACGATGGCGCTGAGCCGAGGACGACCTCGAGACATCCATGGACGTGGCAGGAAGGGGTAATTAGGGTGGCCTGTTGTCACGCACAGGCCTCAAAACCCGCTTTTACGACGAAACCTCTATCAGAACAGAAAGGGAAACTGAGCCATGAATGATAGGTGAGATTTGGAGTTCTGAACTCGAGTCGAAGGGGCTCTTGATTCAGGAATTCCGTTGCAAGGCAAGGATTCAAAGGAGGGGTGGGAAAAGTTTGCGCAGGTTTCTGCGTTGGATATGTAGAAATTGAAAACGAGAAAAAGACATCTGCTGCTTTGGACCACACGCTTGAGATGAAAACAGGAGAATATAAGTTATTACGTGCGGTGATCAACCGCAGCGAAGGCGCAAAGTTGTGTGAATTGATCAGAGTGAATGTATTTTTCGCGTCCTCGCTTTTGTTTGTTGTGTATTTACGCGTCGTACGGTTTGATTCTATCTTTGGACAATGCTCGCGGTCTGTGCCACTAAGACGCTCAGCCTCTTTGATGTCGCCGCACTCAAGCAAGCCCCTTTCTCCGTCTTGCCATGCCTTCCCCTTACCCATACAGCAACCTCGAGCGCTTGGTCCATCGATAACACTGTCCTCTTTCTCGCATCAGCCCAGGTTCTCCACAGATATGACTCTACATCTAATGTCGTCGAAGACATATACAGCTCAACAAGCAACGAAGAGTCTATATCACACATTGCCTGTAAAGACAAAGTGACCCTAGTGCTCAGTGTGGAGGACAAGGTTCATATGTTGGAGTGCGGTTCATCGCCAAAAGTCATTCAAACAATCGAAACACGCAAGTCCCGAATAACCTCACTATCCTTGTCCAACGATTATACTCTTCTTGCAACCACGACCTCGAATTCAGTACATGTTCACAATCTCGCCCTCGGATCCCACATAGTTCTGAGAGGTTTACCTTCAGGTAACCCAAACATCACCACCTCGGTCTTCCATCCACATATACGGACGCGGTTGCTGGTGGGATTAGCAAAACAGCTTCTGGTGTATGACACGACGCGTCCATCGAGTCCACTGAAAACAATACCTCTCAATGAGGCCTCTTCTGGTGATATCGTGGCAGTCGCATGCAGTCCGTTTAGCAAGACCTTGGTTGCTGTAGCGACATCAGGTGGTTATGTTGGTCTTATTGATCTGGAGAAAGAGAAGGGGTGAGTCCTGTCAATCAACCATTCATTTGATTTTGAGTACTGATAAAAACACAGCCTGTTCCGAACGATGAATGTGAAGGTTCCTCTGACAACGCTCGGCTTTTCTGCAGAAGGTGCAGCATTATTTCTGGGGACGGAACACGGACAGCTTCTTATAATGGACCTTCGAGCTCTGGACAAGGCTCCTAGAGCGATCACAGTTAGTGAAGAAGGTTGTCGAATTGAGACTATGTGTGTCCAGGTATGTGTATCGAAAGATGGCCCAAAAAGCTTCTGATCTCTCCAAATTCCTAGAAAAAGATTAAAAACGAAGTTGACACAAAGTCACAGGCAGCAACTACTGTTGTGCACAATAAAACAGTCTCATCTGAAACCATTCCGCGCAAAGCATCTAACCGATTGGAAAAGTCGAGACCTACAGCGAAAGCGACAACCTCTCCTGCCCATACACGTGTTACTCGTGTTAATTCCACCATATCGCCTGCGCGCCGTATCCCTTCTACATCTAAAGAATCTGCGATCTCCGCCAAGGTCGCTCCAAAGAAGGTACCAACAGAGAAAAAGGTCTTCTCTCCAATACGGGACCCTCTTGGAAACAGTGCTGGGGACATATCAGGTTTGTAAACCGTGCACTATATAATGCAGCGTTATTGACATATCACAGTTCAATCGGAAACTCTTCAAGGGGCTCGCACAAGATTGACTCCGGCAAAAACAGTTAAGAGGCCTTCTACTTCTATTTCCCCGGCACATCCACGTACTTCAGCTTCGCCAAGAACATCCATTTTGTCAGCAACATCGTCGCGAACGACTATTCACGGATCCGCATCACACGAAGATCAACCTCGACGTTCTAGGACGGTCCCTGCTGCCACTCGAGCGAAGAAAACATCTACAAACCTGAAACCCTCATCAGAGCTCATCGCACGTCTCGCTGCTCCGATATCCCCGCCTTCTGAATTCCGTAGCGGTTCTTCGGTTCCTCGCATAGGCTCGATGTCGACGTCTACTTTGGCAACCTCAGCATCTGGCAGGCCAGCTCCATCAGTTTCTCGACCCAGTTCACGGCTCAGACATGTATCTCCACTCGCTCAACCGTCCAATCTCCCCCTTCCTGTGAGCCGCACACCATGTCCAGACCTCCCGGAAATCAATCATGATCCTATAACACCTATACCCATCGCGAAAACGACATCGTCACGTGTAAACCTTGGAGTCCCTGGAATGGGGTCGCCTGAGGGAGACCAACGGACTCGTGTAGGAAAGGGCGTGAAGAAAACGCAAGCGAATAAAACTGGCAAAACGGTCGAGTTCGAGGGTGATACTGATGATGATCAGGAAGAACCCCAGCGGAGTTTGTCGATGCAAGTTTCGCCTCGACGTCCGTCGACCTCGTGGCAGTCCCCAGCATATTTATCCCCGGCGAACGTCAGTGGCAATGGAAGTTCGGCTCATGATCTCTTGCGGACGATTGTCAAGGATGTAATGTATGATTATCAGCGAGAGACGCGTGCCCAGATGACGGGGCTACATCTGGACTTGGTGCGTATGGGGCGTGGGTGGAAGAGGGAGCTGAGGGAGCTCATGCAAGAATATAGTGATGGGATGAATGAACTCAGGGAGGAGAATCGGAGATTGCGCGAAGAGAATGACAGGTTGAGAAGAGGGTACTAGCGATGTGCTGTATGATTTTGATTGTATCATTGAGGTAGTACTTATGCCTGAATCCATTAGGTGTTGGTCAGGAGCTCACCGGCACCCTCCAAATATGCTTGTGGTACATAATCGGCTTTCATTGATATCACATGTGTAAAAATGATAATCAAGTCCACCTTTACTATGTGCGTCTAGCTGAATTTGGTCGTGCCCAACTCCAGTTTATCCTTACGCCAGTACAGGTTCTGTTGCGAGCACCAATTGCACCTAACAATGTTCACTCCGTCTCCGTCGTGCACGAAGCCGTTTGCTTCATAGTTTTACGCGCTAGCGCTTCTGTCACTGATGACAGATGTCTGTTCACCGCAATGAGCACTTATCGTAGAAGAAGACCTCTTCACGTCATGTAAAGTTTGATGCTACAAACACTTCCAACCGGTCGATTTACCTTGGTCTTGATCTCAAAAACTCTCCTTTTATGGGTCCAGGAGATATATAGATCAACCTATTAAATACTGGATGCCTCGACACTACGGGCTCACTCCAAGGTTGCTTTCAATGCAGATCATGCGCTCTCTAATCACCCTAGGCCTTGTGCATCTCTTACTTGCGTTCAATGTATCCGCAATGCCGTCCAGTCTTGAGATGGAAAGTTTGGTCAAGCGTTGTGCCGGCAATGGCAATTTCTGTGGTTCTGTAGGCGGTGGTGTTCTTTGCTGTCCAGGGCTGACATGCACTACCAACAACGTGAGGAACTGAATTCCATCTCCAAAGTTGTGTCGTTATTCACATTCTTGTTCAATTTCACAGGTATGTCGCGGGTGTAGTGGAGTTGGAAACTTCTGTGGCTCTGCTGCTGGCGGCGCACCTTGCTGTGCTGGCTTAACGTGCACTTCTAACAGTGTATGTGGTTGTCAGATTTTGTAATCACGTCGTGACTTGTGAATTTCATATTTATACAGGTATGCCGTGGGTGTAGTGGAGTTGGAAACTTCTGTGGCTCTGCTGCTGGTGGCGCACCTTGCTGTGCTGGCTTGACGTGTACTTCAAACAATGTATGCGATCGTCATGTTTTGCCAACATAGGATCGCGTTATGACTTTTGATTTTCACATTTCTACAGATATGTCTTGGGTGTGGTGGAGCTGGAAGCTTCTGTGGCTCTGCTGCTGGTGGCGCACCTTGCTGTGCTGGCTTAACGTGCACTTCGAGCAATGTATGTAGCTGTCCTGGTCTCTGCGACGTTCGATCTCTAATATGATATCCGTAGGTATGTAGTTAACAGCACATTCCCTCTAAGTGTCAGTAGCAATATTTTGAAGCATCTGTACCTTTGTTTGGCTCGTATAACCAAAGTGGAGACTATGCTCATCCAGAAATCAATTCTTTGGTTACAGATATATATATCGTCGGAATCTCTCTGAGTAAGACCTCTCCAACCTACTTCTCCCGCTTGTATAGCTTCAATACGAATCTGGATCATAGACACCAGCGATAACTTCTTTATGCGACGGGATCAACTGCTCGAAGCGCTTTTAATCATATCGGCGGCCTTGACATGAACATGAGCACACGATTTCAAAAAGTAATATCTTAGACAGCCTGGGCTTAAGTACCTTCTCGGCAATGCCATATACCGTTGCACTCAGGTGTGAACTGATTTGGACTGGGAGAATGGAAGAGTCTACATATAAATGTGATCAGACTTCACCAACTTGATCTCCAGACAACCACGATCGAACGCACCGACAACCCTAACATTTTCGGTACCATACACGACGAGGTCTGGTCCAACGGCACCCCCGTCTTCACGTGGAAGCATAGACACAGAACCTACAGGATGAAACACAGGCATGTATGTGCTAATGTCAAACGCTTGTACTTCGGCATCCGTCGCATTATCTGGAAGCACAGCGACGCCAGGGACCAACGGCACCTCTCCTTCAACAAATTCCACCAGAGGGGTTGTGTTAAAAATTTGTCGTGCGAGCCTAGTAGCGTTTCCTTTTAGAAAGAGGTCAAATGATGGACCGGTATAATATCGAGGGTCCACTTTAGATGCAGGTCTCAGCTGATGTGGCGAAAGAAGGAACTTGAAAGATCTACCTTCTGGATGGACACTTGGATTGTTTGATTTGATGTGGACGGTTCCTCTCCTGGCGCACTTGAGTGTTTGAGTTTGAAATAAAAAGAGAAGAGTTAGCTACCACTGAGGTATCAAATTCCAATATGTCGCAAGTAAAATCGCACCCATCGCACTTGTAGGCTGCGCCACATCAATAGACATCTCGATGACTGGGGCTAAATCCAGGTCCATTAAGAACAACCCGCAAAACACGCAGCATTAGAACCAACCCTTGAAGTCGAAGATCGATTTTGCCTGAATTTGTAGTATCTTCATGAGGCCATTTTCGCTGGTAAAGGCACCAGACGACACGATATCGTTTGCTCGCTGAACAACAGAATTCGAAAGATCTGATTTTGCAGTATGGGCAGCTTGGACGCCAAGGACCTCTTCAGCATCCAAAAATCCAACTGTCATGGATAGCGGAGCGTTGACAGCAGTAAATTCTTCAGCTGGTGTATCGGTCGGTACCAAAAATCCATTGATATTCAGGGCATGGTCTTGGAGGTTGGTACCAACAGCAGGTAGGTCCACCTGACAAGTTTCAGCACAATAGGTCATACCACTCATTACACATAAGTGCCTTAAGTGAAACTCCTGCAGCCTCAAGGATGCTTATGGCAATTAGCACTCTGGAGTGAAAGTGAAAACGAGCATGCTACCGTGGGTCACCTATTCCACTCGACTCAAGAAAGCGTGGACTCTATCATGTACTCAGCTCGAGCAACACAAAAAATTGACGGATAGCTGACCCCTATGGCTCCCGACGCAATTATTACCTCCCGGATTAATGCAACATTGAATTCGGAAACAGGGATCTCTTTTTCTGCAGGTGTCGGGATGAAATTGACCCCCGAAGCTCTTGACAAAATGCCAGATTGCTCGGCCCAAACAATAGTAGTTGCTTGGTGCCCTGTCAATATGATGAGATTTTCTTTCTCCGCAAGGAACGGATAGATGTAAGCGTTTGCACTACTGCTCCTCAAATTACTACCAGGAGTCACTTTGGTTCCATTTCCAGGTTTGATAGAGTACTGGAACCTTGCTACACCATTAGGAGTACCAGACGCTAGATCAGTATTTTCAGCTAAATGAGGGATAGCGGCTTGAAAGGCTAGTTCAATCTTTTTTGCTACTATTGTAGCCTCATATGGCTGAGGGTATCCTGCATCCACTGTGCCATTGAACCCATGTACTTCGGGATCTACTGTTGCCCCTAGCAAGACCTGCTGAGAGTTTGGTTAGTGATAGTCCTCAGACTTCTTCATGTATCTTGCAAAAAAATTAAGTATCTTGATATATATTTTAGGATCGTGTACTCACTGGAGTAGATTTTCAAAATTCCAACCAGGGTTACCAAGTTCTTCAAGACTATTGTACTGATCAATGGTACCCCGCGTCCAGCACATCCCGTTGATGGAGGAACTACCCCCTAGAACCTTTCCTCTAGCTTGAGTTTAGTAACACTGGTGATACATCAATGTGTGGTCACGAACTGGGTCATATCAAGAATGTTTCCGCCGACAGTTTGAGCAGTCGTGTTATAATGCCAGTCAAAAGCGGCCATGGCAGGAACGAAGTTACCAGGGTCATTTATGATACTATTGTTCTGAGCATCAGGCCCTGCTTCGATGACGAGAATCGTTGACGACGCGTCCTCAGAAAGGCGGCTTGCAGTAGCTAAACCTGATCCAGAATCAATCTTCTTTGACAAAGTGGATAATATGGTGGAGTATGATGTTAATACACACCTGCTGTCCCTCCCCCTACAACAATATATGTGTAAGTCTTATTAATTACATCAGTAGGATCACTGGTAATTCGTATTCCATTGACGAATAAACGCAAGAAAGCAAGGAGCTCAAGTGCAGTGAGGAGAATCAAAGGGCATGGGTAGGCGCTGCGGATAGTCAATTTCGAGGGGACTGGACGTTAAATGATCTGAAGGGAAGGAGAAGCTTACGCCTGAAATGCAGTCGGACTGTTTTACGGATTATACGACGAAGTCGTATCTGGTAGGCACATGAACGATATTTATCAGACGTGTCGCACGGAAGCACTCATTACAGACTTCTACGGCTGGCCGCACTCCTGTGTCAAAGGAACCTTGACTAAGAGAGAGCATACGTGAGTATTGTAACACGAAGCCACCAACGAGTATGGGATTTTTAGCTCCGGGTAAATCCTGGTACAAATTTGATCTTGCGTCAAAAGTTCCAGATGGTAGGTCGATGACTCTAGAGCACCTGCGGCAATAAGTACAAGTCTAAGGGGCGTGGCCGCTCGGAAGCTCGGGTAGTTACATTGTACATCTGTTAAATCAGTCTGTCAAAGAATCTCAACAGATAATCAAACAGCAGGACTGGAAAACCGAGCGATGGCCGTCTCAGATATTCACAAAGCCTTCAAAAAATGACAAAATAAGTCCAGGATGTCTTTTTCTCTTGAGCTGTGAAAGAAGATCAAAGGACGTGGACGAGTCATGAATACGGGCCCGGGATCGTCTTGCCATCGTCTCTGTGGTTTTGAACAATTTCAGCGGCCTTCAGAGCAATACATAGCACATGGAAATAAATAACCTTCTCTACTTATATATAAACGAAGTAAGATGTACGCTAGGGACGCTTAATCGATGATTAATTACAGCCGTTGTTGGCACTCGGCCAAATATTGGCAAAAGATCAATTCGATAAGTACACCGAGAGATCTGAGGCAGTCTAATATGTCGCATAGAGGCAGCAATTCTCGCTCATAGAGTCAGATAGTAGCTAGTTTGAGGTCTCGGGAGATCTTGTGGAACGGTATGGACACGGAAAATACAGCTCAACGTTGCTGGCGTCGTCAAAGACGAGAGATAGAGCTATAGCCCTAATTTAGGGTTGACATTTATAAACTCTTCCATGAGTGCCAACAATTATACAAATGGCTGTAACAAATACAAAATTTTCTTTACAATATGTATATGCGTCGATGAAAAATCAACGGACGCGAACGTTTGAATTATCAACAATAAGATCAGGTCCAAATACGCCTCCGTCTTGTAAGCATTGGCACAGAACCGATTGATAGCGAGTGGAGGACGGCGTGATGTATACTTTTGACAAACTCCTCACCTCAAGCTGCCATTGTGTATCAGTTGCAATTGTGGAACTGTGACTAACACCAGGGAAATTAATTTCATCCATGATGAAGTTTTTGAGGGATTTGGTGAAGGAGGAGCATTAATCACAGCATATTTAGGAGTGGGAATGCCTGATACCAAATCAAACGTCATAGAATGCAAGTTTGTACGTCGGTGAGTGCAATGAGTATTGCCCGTCCAGCTACTGTAAGGACGTCCACACGATGCAAGTTAGAATCATACCTCGCAGCAGGTGATGATTAAATAGGTCTATAATGAAAGAAGAATAGTCCAATGAACAAAGCACGTATATTGATGTTTTCTTTTTCGTTAGGAAGATTCCAGATTTAGCGCAACTCTTTGGACGAAGCGTGGAAGCATATAACGCATCATCTGATCTCCATAGAAGCATGAAGAGTACGAGTTTATGAGTCAGGGATTGATCATTCGGATTCGGTGAACTGTAAAGTGAGCATTTGTCCGTCTCGAGTTCGTATTGCGAACAACTCCGGCGCTGTGCTGATCAGGTCATATTCTAGTGTGACTGTTTGTACCCGGTTGGCGAAATCTAGATTAAGAACTTCGAAATGTTTGGCCCCGAATGCAACCAGGTATGGTTCATGAAGGGCTAGAAAACGTTAGACAAAGCAATATACAATCTGGAAGAAGACACGGACCAACATCGTAAATGGTTTGATTTCGCCATCGTATGATGCTCCCAAAAGGTCGTCCTTCATGGTCAACATAGACAGCAATAGCTGAGTGTAATCAGTCAAAGTAAGCCTTGCCATGAAAAGATCCGACAAACAATCATAGCACACCAACACCCCATTACGCGTGCGAAGCACCGCTACACATCGAGCGCCCTCATTTGGAACAGTTGAAGCCGGATGCAATAGAGGCTGTGTTGTCAATGTGTTAACATCAACTAGCTCAAAGTCATGTGTCTTTGGCCCAGCAACTAGCTTTGTCCTTAGAAAGTGCAGCGAAACAATCCCCGCCCCGATATAGAATTCCTTGCTCAACATGAGACGGGCCAATTCCATGATATGGATGAGCTCATACCTTGTAGAGACACAATCCGTAAGACTGGGTGTTTGACTCGAGTACGGGTTCCAGTAGTTTGCACGTTGTTGATGGCCCTCGGACCTTGACAACGCAAACAAGGTGCTTTCCCGAGATAACCCCATGACTAAAGAAAGAAACATGTCCAGTTATTCGAGTACATAAGTGAGGCGCCAAAGGAATATCCAGTCGTAACACCGGTAGCTGGATAGTGAAAACCTGCCGGGCTGTTGTTGGTGTTAGTAACTAGCTCGAGGACATATCAGGATAAAAAAACCTGCGAGGAAAATGACAAGATCATAGTCTTCTAATAGATCGATCTGAGTGACTGGATCGCGAAGAACGAGGACTTGATACGGCCGACTCTCTGGTGTCCGGGAAACGTAGATTCCATTGTTGGTGCCAAAAAGAATGAACTTGGTAACGACTATTTTTCAATTTCAACCGAGTCCTCGCAATATCAATAACTGACTTACTCGAAGAAACTGCACAGTTGACATGAACATTGTGTTCCCCAAGCCCCATGAGCTTTGATGGATGAACAACACAGCCCTCGAAGAGATGGTATCTGCTCGCTGGAACCCAGGCGCGGCAGACTAGGCTACACGACAAAAGAGACGGAATACTGTCATAGAGGTGATCAATAATTCGTTCATATAGCTCTTGTGGGATGTCTCGACTCAATGAGGTCGGCAAAGGGGTTACACCAGACTGATTAGAAGGCCGGAGGACCGCGTTGAACTCATTGTATGTCTGAGTGGGAGCCTTGTTTGCACTGGACCGGTTAGCTGAGATAAGTCGATTTACCAGGCGGGATAACGAGGGCATGTCAGATGGAGGCTTTTGTACAAGTTCATTTCCAAAGATGTACAGCCAACCTGCCAACGCTGACACACTGACGGAGCAATCGGTGTAGACATTCGTTGTAAGCTGTTTCTCCTGTTCCTATCACCGGGCGTTGAACAGCGAGCGTTGAGATATGTTGTCAAGTGTTGCGCACGTGAGAGATGCGGTCACCAACTTGAACCGAACAGCGACGATGTTGTATCGCACAAGCGCCGTAACATAACAGGTACTTATTCAGCCACTGTGTACTGTGTGATGTGGCGCTAATAAACTTTCTTGAACTCAGTTTAAAGCATGCACCCTTGTTTGTCCGAGTTCCCGTGTCAAACATGTCTATGAAGGAACCTTACAGAATGGTGTCACTGCTCCTGAACGTCTGAGGAAGAACGTCGATTTCCCATGGCCCGTTCCGGATGTTCTTCTATCAGAATCTAGGTCAGGAGGAAATCTCAAGTAGTGGAACGTCTTTTCTGAACAGGTATGTTTTCATCCTCATGTAAACTTCATCGCACACTGATTTACATATTCTTAGAACCGAGGCTCACAATGTGGAAAAGATAATCACAAAGTTCCTCAAATCTGGTGTTTTACCTGGTCAAATTAGTGACGCCGTACCAGGGACAACGATCATACATCGTCCACTACATGCAATTCCATGGGTCACTCGGATTTCTACAAGGAGGTCGAAGTTGCCAATGTCGACGCCTGTCAGGGGCGTGAGAAGGACTATATCATCCTCAGCTGCGTTCGGAGCAACGAACATCATGGTATTGGTTACCTGAATAGCCCTCGTCGTTTAAACGTCGCCCTTACTCGGGCTAAGTATGGTGTGGTTATCTTAGGAAATCCCATAGTGCTTAGTATTCTCAAGTGTCTTTATCGGCCGTTATTGTTTATCTTGTTCTTTAGCACCCTTTTTGGCATCATCTTCTAACACACTACAAGAACAGCATTGTCGAAGGTCCTCTCCATAATCTACAACCCAGCATGATTCAGTTCAGCAAACCTCGCCGCACTGTTTTTCACTTTTAACCGACTCCTCGCAATATCACCACTGCACGATTGACACCGACATTGTGTTCCCCAGGCCCCATGAGTTTTGATAGATGATGAACAACAAACCCCTGATGAGATGATACACTGATTGTAATTGTCGCCTCCTATCTGCTGGGCGTTGAAGATGTTGTGCATCAAGTCATCCCCGTGGTCAAAGAAACGAAAGCTGTGCACGTGAGAGAAAGATCTCACCAATGGCGACGGGAGTCTAGTATTTATCGCACAAGCGCCCCACGAGTGGTACTCAACATAACCGATAAATCAGCCGCTGGGTACTGTATGTTGATCAAGATATTATGGACCCATCCTAATTCATATTGAACTAAGAGGTGACTACAAGTGTATATACTAAGTAGGTAGATATACCATACGACGACCAAAGAGTCTGAGTACCGTGTCAGCATTACACAGCCAGATTATGATATCATGAAGGCATAAAGATTGTCGATTCCAGTACAATTTTTTGTTCATTGATGACATTGAGTTGAGCGGGTTTCAGAGTCCTTGTGACATCTAAAAGGCAACAGGACTAGATTTGAATGAAGGTACTTTAGCGCCACCCGCTGGCAAGTCTACCATACTCTCGTGGCGCGGCGACACGAAGCTCGAACTTGAGCTTGCAACGGACGGAGAACGTGTCAAGGCCACATGGTTTTCTTCATGTTGTGACTTGTTCTGTGAAGTAGGCGCTGGGGAAGCATAGCGCGGGAGGGACTCTTCAGGTGGCTGAAGGATGAATCCGCGGAGCCCTGCGGCCTTCTCGCCTTGGCGACCGAAACCATACCCAGCCCTCTCTGAGTATTTCCAGGAGTTGAATTCAGCGGTGTCAGGACGGTCAGCGAGGTCTTTCTCGCCAGTGGCCTGGCGTTGGACGAACGTGGAGCGCGAGAAGGCGCTTTCACCGGTGTGTGTGGGGAGGATGGGTTTGCTCTCGGCGCGGAAGACAGATATAGAACGTTTCTCCTTGGCAGATGCACGGAAGATGAGGCCGAGTAACATGTTGACGCAGCCAATGGCGAAGAGGAAAAAGGCCGAGACGAGCGCAAAGTCGTCAACGTGATGAGCGAGGATTTGAGTGGAGATCCTGTTGAAATATCAATCGACGTCCATAGCCGACATCAGAGTGGAAGTGACTTACAGGCACTGGAATATACCAAGGGCGCCCAAACCGAAGCCTTGACCAAGTACAGGGAAGTATTGATCGAAGAAAGGGGCAGGCCATCCAACTTCGGACACTACAACACATCCCCTGGTCAAACTATTCATAATAACAAGCAAGGACGACAACACTCACAAAACAGAATAATAGCCTGGAACAATATCAAGAGACTAGACACAACAGCCCAGAAGACACCAGCAGGTTGGTTAGGTACCGTGCTTCCTCTGTTGCAATCAAATATATTAGGACAATTAGAATGGCACAACAAGAGAAGCAACGCACTCTATGTAATCGCAGTTTTGCATGTCCGATGCATCCGCGTGGGCGAGGAATGCATTGACAGCCTCGATGTTGTTAACCATGACGAGTATCGTGCTCGCAAAGACAAGGATAAGGGATACGATGGAGATGCATCGGACGGCATTGAGGCCCGCAAATAATACTAGTGTACCTTCAGATCCAGTCCATTCGAAAACCCATGCATCGACTCACTTGTGCGACGTGTTACCATTTCTAGTCGTTAGCGCGTAAGACAGTACTTGAAGTATAGAGGAGTACGTTGAGAGAGCGTAAAGATGTAGACGTAGAGATCCTTCCAATGGTAACACAACGGTGTCCCAGCACCAAAAAAACAAAGAGAATGAAGCTGGCTGGCTGAGGGGAGAGGAACGCAAAGGAGAGCGGGTAAGCCAAGTGGCACAGGAGCACATTTATATTCTGCCACGAGGCCGTAACCACTTCGCGCAAGCTTCGGAACCATTGTGCATAAGGACAATGTACAGGTCAAGTGAGAGAACAATGAGCGCTAAAAGAATTCCTTTTCAGGGAAATATTTGACCACGTGATCGTTACGCGACTATTGTGTGGGCGTAGTCAGGCGTAATGTGGGTGCAACCGCCGCCCTTTGGACCCTTATACTTTGACGGGACCTTGACATCGAAGTTGATCCACAGCCATTGTACAGAGCTTGTTATGCAGATTGACCGAGTATAATAAAATGGGTCATTTGTGACGAACAACTAGTACGAGGGCTTGTAGTTGGTAACCGCCTCTTAAAGAACAACATACAAATGACAAGAAGTCAGGATAATATAAAAAAAGATTAAAGAAGTTCCATTCAGATCGGTGCCTAAAGATACTTGAACATGGAGAGAAGACCTTTGAGCTACTAGTCCAGTGCTGCACGTAGTGATGCGTAGGTAGAAGTCCAATGCTCAGTGTCCGTCACAACGTGAATAAACCAAGGTAAACCTGGATAAGGGAGAGGAGATGAAGGACTGGGGGAAGGGGCAGTCATTATGCTGATGATGCAGTTAAGATTACAAGGCAGAGGGGGATCATTGAATAGGTATTGTAGAAATGACAGGATGTGAGGAAAGCCGCCCGGATCGCATGACGAAAAAAAAACAAAAGGAGAGCAGGGGTGCCGTTTTGGTATGTAGCGTGGTAAGCAAATATATAAATGTGAGAGTTTGGAGAATTGGTAATTGTGGGTGGGTAGTCATAAGAAGGTCATTACTTACGAAGGGCAAAGAACCAATAAAAGAGCATAATGCTGGCAGAGGTTCTAGAAAGGTCCAGGAGAGCGTCCCTTGACGCCTAGTCCGTATAGGCTGGCGGTTGGGGACCAGACGCCGCAGGCTCCACGTTGGCAACCACTCTACCACCATCCACATGCACAATCGGCGGGCCGGCAGATCGAGTAACTAATCTTCCCTTCCCGTCACGAAGCTTCTTATCTTTGGTCGACATGGCAGCCGCAGCAGCCGCCGCCGCCGCCGCCGAGGATGAAGACTCGCCAAACTCAAATTCATCGGGGTTGGCATTGGTCACCTGAAGCCTACGTGTCTCCTGGATACTGGTCGGGCTTCCTGAACGGTTCAAGAGCATCACTTCGTCAGGAGTCATAACGGGTGTGTTCACTCCCATTGTCATTGTTGTGGCGACGCCACCATTGTACCCAGGGCCGACATCGCCTGTCCAGTGCGCGTGCGACACAGGCGGGGACATGTAACTCGTCGTGCTCGCACTATGTGAATGTGTCATGTGTGGTGGGCTCGTACTCGTTGCATTCCCCCAGTCCACCGATTGTTTTTTAGGGAGTGGCGGCGCATAACCTTGTTGGAAACCCTTTGTGGTAAATCCTTGTTGTGGCGGATAGAGAGGACTTTGCGAGCTACCCGTAGACGGCATTGACGATAGAGTGAGAGTAGAAGCCCCCACAGAATTGAGAGGCACCAGTGACGTTCTTGCTGGGCCCAGATCCGGAGCGCCGGGTGATGCTCGCATAGGCGGTGAATGTGGAGGCGAAGCTGCACTCGGGGCCACGGCACGTCCAACAAGACCATATTGATACGGTTTTGGTTCCGGATCGATGTCTAATGAGAAGCGTGCGGGACGGTGAGCTCCGCGGGCACCACCAACGATGATTTCATCTTCTTCTTTCTCAAATATATCGTCCCATCTTTGTCGCCGTCGTCTGGACCAGGATGAGAAAAAAATAAGACGAGGCAGGAACCAACGTACAAGATGAACCAAATTAACGCTACAATCGCAATGAGCCCAAAAAACCCTCCAACAGTTCCCCCAACAATTGGTGCCACATCGGAATCACCTTTGTTTTGATTGTCAGTTGCAATCGCGCTGGAAGCCTGTGATGACGAAGTCCCAGAGGTAACGGTCTGGACGGTCGTTGAGACAAACGACTGAGAAGAGCTTGACTGGGTCGAGATCGAGGACGGCAGAAAGGTGGGAGTACTGATAGTTGGTGTTGCAGAGGGTGTTGGATCTTGAGTCGGTTGAGCAATCGGGGTCGGAATATTCACGCTAGTATCGATTGTCGTACACGACGTTCCAAAGAGGGTGACTAAATCGATAGATGTAATGGTCGAGGTGATTGCGAATGGCACCTGCACGGTCTGTGTAGCGCCTGCCTAACATGTTGGTACCTGAAGCAAACATAGTTTATTTCAAAATCTCTCACCAGGTATAGTTGTGGTGTACGATACAGTTGCCGGTGGACATGAAAACACGGATCCTGAAAATAAACTTGAAGGGCAGGGCACTGAAGAGAAAGTCACCAATGTCTCCGGGGGCTGGGTCGTCACAGAGAGGGACGTAGTCGTCGTCTCGGTTACAGTCGTGAAGACATTTGTGCTCGTGGCAGTGGGGCTCGTAGCACACGAGACGGACATGAATGCACAGTCAAAAACAGGCAGACGGTGAAGAACGGCCGATAGAAAGCCCAGAGAAAGCCCCAAAAGTGCGGAAAAGATAGGAGCAGCGGGATGGGCTGCGGTAAGAGGCAAAGACAGACGGTCACGCCCTCCAAGGGACAGCCAGGAATGAATGAATGTAATGGAAATGAATGACAAGGGCCACACTCGCTGGACAGCCTCACCAGGGACGTGTTCTGCTGAGGTAAGCTGTAATTAACCCGCTTGCGGCACTTTTGCCAGTCCTCTTCGCATCGGTCGGCCTTGCAGCAGAGCGATCTCTCAATGTCGTTCAATCGACGAGCCTGACTGTGCCAACTTAAGAGCCCTGACCCGAATCTCTCAAGATAGACATGATATGTCGAAAGCAACGTGGCTGTGCTATTCTCACAACCCCATTTCGGTCTTCAACGGAAAGGGCCACTCTCAGATAACAATCGTCCCATCGATCTCGAGTCATTGTATGGTACTTGGATGTAAGCACCTAGGAAGCAACAATAGATTATAAAATAAGCAAGAGGTTACATCTCGTAAATGAAGGGTATACAGCCCAGAAAAAGGTAATGTTCCTACAAGAATCCTGTTATCCAATGAGTTTGAGTGTCCGGCTCTAGTCTTCCGATATCCATATATGGTTTACGTCGCCCTCTCTTATCGTGTCTGTCTGACCAATCGTTCGGTATGACTGTTCATCTATCCTCGGCCTAGATAAGGACCGTTGACCTTCCTTTGATGTCAATGCCTCTTCCATGCCAGTCGTATGCTCATTCACCTTGACCACCATATCCTTCTTCTCCTTCCTTGACAGATCCTTAATTGACACCTTCCGCAAAATAGTCTTGCCCGCGTCCTTCACCATCCTCCCAAACGCAAGGAACGGATCTTCCTCATCCTCATACACCAGATGATGCTGATTTCGTCGCCGCCGGCCCTCCTGCATCGCAAGCTCCCGCTGCCGCTCTAGCTCTTCCTCTGTCCACATCGGGTGGTGGTGAGACGTGTTAATGTCCATACCCCGCATTTGCCGCCGCTGTAAGACCATCTGGCTGCGTGCCGCCACGCCCAGCGGTGCCGCATGGCGCCGCTTTCGTGGTGTAAGTTCCGGTAGTGGCGCGAACTT
Source organism: Termitomyces sp. T73sscA (assembly GCA_017657235.1). Lineage (NCBI taxonomy): Eukaryota > Fungi > Basidiomycota > Agaricomycetes > Agaricales > Lyophyllaceae > Termitomyces > Termitomyces sp. T73sscA. The sequence goes on from JAGGAP010000018.1 coordinate 161,720, forward strand.
GACGTTAAGTTTCCCCTCTAGGGATGTAGTCGATAAGCTGTGTGAGGATGTGGAGGAAAGGATGCCGGCAGAGGACGCGAGAGACGACTCGGCAGAGGAAAATCCGGGGATTTCTAGAGAGAGTATTTGTGAGGTTTCGTCTGAACTCGAGTCATACGACGACATAGTGGTTGGCTCGTATGGGTGAACGTTTTAAGCTCGGTTGATAAATACGCCCGTGGATTTATCTGTGGTGTAGGGTGGCGAGTTTATTACTCGCTATGACAAAAAGAAAGGTTACTTACGTTAGATGAAGACTTGATATCGATATATTGAATAAATAGGACGGAGTATTGCAAGAGACGGTGAGTATGCGCTGCTCAACCTCTTCGAAAGCGAATGACAAGGATATATACCCAAGCGTTCGAGCAGGGTGAACGTCAACAAGACGATAACTTAGACAGATGTCTCTTTAAAGGCTATGATGCGCGTCGATCGCTAAATGACTTGTGGAAATGTCAGACAGCTAAAGATCCGGATTTCCATAAATGGTAGACTTGTGATGTGCACCCTTGAGCCTCCGTCCACTCCCAGATGCGCTGTTCTGCTCTGACTGTTTCATTGTAGAACTGTGGCGCGTTGGTCAACGTAAAGGCAGTTGAATAGTATGGTAATTGATAATTTGAATGGGTCAACTAACTTGTGATCGGTCTCGAAACTGGCTTCGCTCCGACTGAATTGGCATGGATGAGAAGCTCTTCCTACATATTCCCGCTGGCTGATAGTTTTTTCAAAGTTGAATACTGATGCTCCAACAATTCACTCAACTCTCCTCACATATACGCAGATGAATATTCCGCCCAAGACATGCGGAAATCCGAATTCTACACCAACAGTATCATCTGTTGATCCTATGCTCTGGATCTGTAGGCTGGGCCTTTGCGCACGACTATCGACGTTCAAACGTTCAACCCTAATCGCAAACGAACCAGATATGCCTCTATTGCCCAAAACTTTGCTTGGCAAGTCCTCTCTCCACATATGATTTTGCCCCCTAACTCGAAGTCAAGCAGGCCAGGACCCTCAAATCATCAATCAGGACCCTCAGGTTCGACTCTGATCACCACCACCGGCAAATCAATAAGTGAAACAATAAGTGTTCTTCTCAGCTCTTTCAATTATCTACAGATCTTTGCCGCCTGTTAGTCGTCGTTGTATTCAACGAACGGCAAATGGCAAAGTGACACAAGAGCAAGACAGACCCCTTTTAGAATTGATTTGACGTTCTTCTCATGGTAAATTCCTGATGCTTGAATTCAATGTTAGACACGATCGTTCAATTTTTAGTTGGCGGATTCAAAGGACCAGCACTCGTCACTGGAACGTACAACTGGTTTTTAAACATGTATGTTGATGTTGAGAGGGGTTTCAGCGACAACGATTGCTTGGCATCAACAAACTCCAAGATCCGTGTTCGAGTGTAGATGAAGCATGAGTCACTCGTAGATGTCCAAATAGGATCAGAGCAGGGATTCAAACTTAAGCAGCTCCTTGAACACCATAGAATCATGAGTGCTTTGGTTTTGGCCTTGCATTTGGATGCCGGTCCCAAACATGATACAGTGAACAGGGCTTTTCGCGCCTCCTTTGCTTTCTCCTGAGTTCCGAGTCTGGGTTGAAATGTTGGATGTTCAAAATCTGAGTAACCAAAACCGTCTTGTTGATAGGAGTAAATGCATGAGTATCATCAACTGGAGCTCCATTAGGCTAAAAAATTACGTCCTTTTTTTGGGTCTAGCCAATTTGGTCACTATCACAATGTTGTGGCGACTAAGTGATTCGCACTATACTTCCCGCTACACAACCTCTTGTGTAAAGAGGAAGCAACGCCACTACACTCAAGCCTTGCATAAAGTAAAAGAAACAGGTATCGAACTTCAAAGCGGTATATCCAAAGAAATCAATATCCCGCCACGGAGTGTAATTACATACGATCATTTCAAGACTACGTCTTCATGGTAAGATTGATTTCCCTGGCGAACGCTAAGGTTGTGGCGGGGGACATATGACAAATTTCCATAGTGGTTCAACTGAAGACTGACATAATGGCTCCAGGCAGAAGGGTGGATATATCTTTCTCATGTATTTAGGAACATAGATCACTGGAATGGAAACCAGCTTTCTGACATACTCGAACAATCTACAACTGCATGATACTCTGTATTTATGACTGGACTTGAAACATTTCAAGGCCATTCTCATCAAATGGCGCTTGACAAATAGCAGCCCACACTAGAAGGATGATAGAGGCATGATTACCAGCAGGAGACAGACGAATACATCGATGCCTCGTGGCTTCAAGTAGAGGGGAAAAAGGAACGAGTCATTCTAGTTCCAGAATAGATGCTGGAATCCGTGGATCGAGCCGAAGAACGGAAGGATGTGCGGCTGTAGAAAGCCACTCAATCGTCGAGTGGGGCGGGCGCTAGGCATCTACACCTACAAGCGCTGCCTACACTGGTTGACGACAACATGGATGATGGTCGACAGTGAGTGTGTTTACAGCTGCAATTATGACGCACAGCGCTAGAAGACCGTCATACCAGACTGGGTACCAGCGTACTGCGACTTCACATCGTCCAGATCAGCAGCATCGTCTTGACTCTTGTAATCGTACTGCGAGACACTTCCGAGATCACTGGCACCAGTCACAGAAGAGGATCCAAAGGAGGAACGGCGTCTCAAGCGATCGCTTTGCGAGTATGTCATATTGATGCTGCTTCCACCAACAACGCTGCTGTTGTCTGTGACACTGGGTCCTACATCCTGAGAGACAATAGACGAAGCATAGCTATAAGTGCTGCGCTTCGCACCATTGACTCCTCGAGGTATTCCAGCATTGAAGGGTCCCGGGACGTTGAACATCGGCAAACCAGAAGAATAGGTAGCCTGAGATCGCACAGACTGAAGATCAGATGGAATGTAGCCCATGGCATCATGGGTACGGTAGAAGCTCGCATCAAATCGGCTTGGGGTACCAGAACGACGAGCGGTGGCTTTCGAGATTGTATTCGTTAGCGGCTCAGATTGAGTGACATACGACGACTCACGATCGTTCATCATATTAGCAGGGCTCAAATAGTCCCGTGCAATCGTTTCGTGGCGACGGAACTGTTCCATAGACTTCATAAGAGTGCGGCGAGGTTTGCTGAACTGAATCATGCTGGGTTGTAAATTATTGAGAGGACCTTCGACAAGGTTGTTTTTCTCCTTGTAGTGTGTCAGAAGATGATGCCAAAGAGGATGCTGAAGAACAAGATAAACAATAACGGTCGATAAAGACGCTTGAGAATCATACTTTGCTAAGCACTTTGGGATTTCCCAAGATAACCACACCATACTTAGCCCGAGTGAGGGCGACGTTTAAACGACGGGGATCGTTGAGGAAACCGATACCCTGATGTTCATTGCTCCGAACGCAGCTGAGAATGATATAGTCCTTCTCACGTCCCTGAAAGGCGTCGACACTGGCAACTTCGACCTCCTTGTAGAGATCCTTCTTGAGCGACCCATTGAACTGCATATAGTTGACGATGTAGGATCGTTGTCCCTCATACGGCGTCACTACACCAATTTGACTAGGTACGACACCAGATTTGAAGAACTTTGTGACTATCTTCTCCACATTGGAAGCCTCGGTTCTGAAATATAGAAATCAGTTTGCGATTGAGTTTACATGAGGATGAGAACATACCTGTTTAGGAAAGACGTTCCACTGCTTGAGATTTCCTCCTGACCTAGATTCTGATAGAAGAACATAGGGGTATCCGGAACGGGCCATGGGAAATCGACGTTCTTCCTCAGACGTTCGGGAGCAGTGACACCATTCTGTAAGGTTCCTTCATAGAACATGTTTGATGGGAACTCGGACAAGCAAGGGTGCATGCGATACTGGACTTGAAGACGAATGGGCCTGTTATTGAGCAGTACGAGACGCTCAAAGAGCGATTGTGTAAGGCCAGCCCGCGCCGCCTTCTTATTCATAATGACTGGGCCAAGTTGCTGCAAGACGAGTAAGTTTATGAGGTTCTACTCGAATTAGACGACGTACCTGGTGATCTCCGACAAGCACAACCTGCTTGCACCCTAGGACCAAGGGTATCATACACTCTAGAAGACAGAATCTTGTATCAGTGATTTTCACCCTGTACCAAAGACAAAAGCAGCGTACCTGGCTCCGCAGCTTGCGTAGCTTCGTCAATCAACACAGTCCTAAACTTGAGCTTGCTCAATCTAGGATCACCCGCTCCAACACAAGTGCAACAAATGACATCCGCCGCCACCAAAATCTCCTTCTCGCACTGCCTTATCAAAGTCTTATACTTCCTCTCATCATTGCTGCTCAACTCCCCTTGCTCATTCTTCAATTGAATCAGCTTCTGCAGTTCCACATGCGTCGTGTTGTTTTCCACTTGCTGATGAAGCGTAAGGAACCCGACGCTAGAATCCAACGCTTCACGCGACTTGGCAGTCAGACGAACAACCTTCAGCCCAGTTATGTGGATTTTCTCCGTCAGCTGGTCGACGGCGACATTGGACGGAGCGCAAACGAGGACTTGGCCAGGATTCATTTTCGCGAGATGATACACGATTGAGGCGGACGTGACGGTCTTGCCTGTGCCAGGGGGCCCTTGAATCAAACTCAAAGGTTTCTGCAGCACGCTTTTGACGGCATACATCTGCGAGTGATTGAGTTCGGGGAGTCCAGGAGCGGAGAAGCGTTTCGGCATCTGGGTGCGCAAAACTTGAGGCTCGAGCTCATGGCCGAGAAGTTTGTGATACTACACATGCCGTTAGAGATAGAAATCTACAAGCATTCAACGAGAACGTACAATGTACCCGCTGACACTCTTCTCGTCGACAGCAAATGTCTTCATCGCGAGTTGCATACGGTCGAAGCTTGTGGACTTCCAAACAAAATCTGCTGCAAAGTTATGAGTACATTCAGAGGGCACTCCTTCAGTCCTCCTGAGCTCAAGTCCGATCTCATCAGAAACGTCTAGAAAGAAATGAGAGAACTATGCGCGTCATCGACGGAAATCACGTACTGTTAGGAATCTTAATAACATGTCCAACACCCTCCCAAGCCTTGTGAAGCTCTCCCGTATATCTAAGCCTCAGCTCATCCCCCACTGCGAGCCTGACCTCACCACTCTCCAATTTGGGTAGACAGAACCACGCTACTCGTTTTTGATTTAGACCGATATCCCATCGAACAGCAATATCAGTCTGCGTCTGACTCTCCTTGAGCTTCTTGTCATAGTCCGCCTCAATCTTGACGAGTGGTCCAAAAATGTTCTGGTATTGATACGCGTCCTCATATCGAAGAAGGATAGGCTGGGGCTCATCGTCGACTCCTGGCTTCTCGAGATCTTCAAGCGTAGCATTTGTGTTGTCACGCCACAGATCTTCAAGGCGGTTTATTTGGTCGAATGAAATTTGGCGAGAGCGGAGCTGTTCGGCTTCGCTGGGTGGCTTGACGAGCCAAGAAAGGAAAGAACGATCGTCAATGAGAGGTGCCCACAACGTAGCATTCCAAGATATGTCCTTTGATATGGCAGCACAGGGTTGACTATAGAGGAATTGAGCCAGGCTCCAAAAAAAAGGCATGAATCAGACGCACCGACAGAGCAAGACGACAACAGTGTCACTCTTTGCTGGGATGAATCCAAGCATGAATACGTTCTTGCTTCCACAATTATAACACTCTGGCGTAGTTTCTCCCAGCGGACTTTCAGCATGAAGAATAACCTCTTTGTGTTTAGCGCGCACGAGATGATTGACGATGTGCGAGGCCGAGGTGTTTCCACGGGAGTTGCAAAACCACTTTGAACATATCAAGCACTTTACAACAGAAGCTGGCGAATGGATTCCACAATAACTGATTCGTACAGAACGTCAGGACCTCAAAGAAAAGAACAGAGGTGTGGAACCAACCTGCAAGCATGTGGCGGTAGATCAAGGACGCCTTCGTCCTTTAAGTCATCAAGAACAGCGTCGAAGTCCTCATCAAGATTGTTTCTCGTGGCATTGGGGGTATGTGCGTTCTCTGTGTCGTTGGAGATCGAGAGGTTAGAGAGATCGACAGAAGAAGCGTTGTCTTCTTGGGTCGTCGCGGTGTATTCAGATGCGGTATCATCGGCGGCGCCTCCTCCATAGGAAGAAGCAGAGTCGTATTGGAAATTGTCAAAGGAGTCCATGTTTCTTGTTGTGAACTGACCGAGTCCAGCCAAAACTAGTGACGGGACCGCGGCTTTGTCAGGATTCCCACGCTATCAGAACAGACTTGCATCTCCAGCAAATACGTCCACTCAATATCCTCAGATGTTGTCAAGCCATATGCTTCACATTAAATATGGAAGTCTTATACCACTATAGCGTCTTTCGTGCAGTTCTGCCATTTTTTGACGCAATCGCCCAACTCTCGTCATGATCAACCTAGTTCATCAGGCCTTGTTAGCACACTTGTTGGACGTCCCAGGGTCAGGTACGCATTCAAGCTAGATACTGCCCCGCAGATGTTCAGTCAGGCCTATTGTCAATCTCCTCTGGATCGATAACATCATCGTCGTACGGCATCGCGCTCTCAGGCTTTCCTGCGTCAACCCCACGTATGTATGCACTTTCTCGATGCCACATGAAGAAAGATGATCACCATATGAGTGCTTGTGCATCCTCCGAAGCAACGGTACGTAACATCAACAAGAATTTAAAGTTTTTGTCTTCTAGAAACGAAAATCTATCTTACTTAGCTCAGCTGGATCTTCTATATCGCTATGCCTCACGCGGGTTGACATTGTATACCAATTTCTCAGCTGATATGGGTTGGAAAAATGCCTCAGAACCTCGAAAGTCTCGATCGATGACCTTTCCGTAGCCAAGAAGAGGGAACGCATGGTTGGTAATGTTATCAAGGCCCAAAGCATGAAACACGGCGTAATGTGTGCGATTGGGAGCCGCGTAGGATGAGAAGACAAGAACTCGAAGAACTCGACTCTGAAAGCTCGCCACGATGAGGAAGCATGGATAGTTCCGACTAGAGCACGTCAGGTTCAGTTCACAGCTTTGAGATCTAGACGACCTACCGTTGTAGAGTATATCATGACCCAGGCCGGACCAAACGGCGCTATATTTTGCAGTCACATTGGCTTTAAAACCGTGCGGGAACCACGCGGTACTCCGAATGACCGCAATCCTCCCTCCAGAGTCTAGGAAAGTCTGTGAGATCTTCGAGGTGCTCTCATCTTCAGAGGTGCAATCCAGAACAGTCGCCACCCCCCCGGACGCCTTCCGGCCAATTAGAAGAACGATATTCAAACACCCCTATGATACCTCTTTCCAAGTGCTCTGATGGTGTTTCTCGCTGGTCGTTGCAAAGATGCGATAGGGTTTCCCAGATGGGGTACGTGCAATCCTTGCTAGTTCGACCGCAAAAAGACCCACTGAAGTTGAGGCCGAGTAGATCAGGATAGCAGGTGATTCGCCAATGAGTTCGTTTTACAGGAACTGGGTTTGGGAGGGAGCATGCAGTCCTGGACGTATGGAAAGGCCCTGTTCAGATGATAATCAGCTCCCATCTTTCTTGGCTCGGTGGTATACTAACCTGAGCAGCAGTGAGGGAACAGAGTGGGATTGTCACGGCTTCTTCGAACGACACCTCGGTAGGGATACATATGGAGAGATATCAGCTTCCAGAATGTCATACTCATTCTCCTGGACGCGGGTTTACAGAGGTGGCTACAGTCGGGAAAACTATTCCTTCGTCTGAAAATGCAAGGTCGAGCGCATACTGCCCCGAACAAAACCCGTCGCCCTATCTCCAACTTTCCATTTCGTGACATTTTCGCCTGTTCGATCAACCGTCCCCGCAAATCACTGTCTACCACACGACCCACTCATTGGATTAGGCTGAGCAGCAACATACAAAGTGTCAAGGCTACTGAATGGACTTGCATTGCTGCCACCGAGTTTGATCAAAATCTGTGATGAAGAATGAAACACTATATAAATATACCGAATTTCATTCTTGGCCGGTACATCGGCAATGGTTCCCTTCCACTGTCACTCATGATGCATGAAGAAGCAGTGGTTAACCCACCAAAGTCCTCGGGTTATTTATCATGATGTAATGGAGAAGTGCTAGGCTATCGATGAGCAAGCTACGAGCCTTCTAAATGCAGAGTATGCAACAAGTTTATCTGAAGCCGGTTTTACGCGGCGTCCCTTTGAAGGATTCTGATGACTAGTCACGAAGCAATTCAGCAAAAAGGTATGTAGAACGAGGGCCCCAAGATTTATGTTTTCTGAGCAACGTCCCTCTGTAAGAAAGTCAAGCCATGGCTCATACCCATCTTCTTGTTCAATATGTTTGTCGAATCAATAATGGGTATCGCTGACTTACTTGAGTTTGGCCCAAGTGGCGTCGAGATTATAATATTGAGTGCATTTTCACAAATACCTTAGTGAATGTCACTCGGAGACTTGACCAAATGCACTATGAACATGCATTAAGTTCTTTGTGACGTCTCCATGAGTAAACCGGTCGGACCGGGACATACTTCCCAGGAGAAATGTCGAACCGTGTGGGGTTCACTGACCAATCCACTTCAACGGATTGATATTATTGCCCTGAACAGAAACCAGATGCTCGCAACCGCCGGGCATGGAGCATGCTTTGTGATTGCCCAAGTGAGATGTCTCATTTACCTTGAGACAGGCTGCTCCTCTTTGACGTCGACGAACGAATGATGAAACAGTCAATGGCTACTCACTGGACGAGCTATAGTACTAACGAAGGACCGTCATTCTTGCCCGAGGACGGCCGCACACTCATGATATCTGTCGTGCTAGATGCTGGTGCTCAAAGACACTTCGACGGGATACGAGTTCTTATCGTCAAAGGGAATGAGGGAAGTGAAATGGTACGTGCAAGTAACTTTCTTTTCTCCCAGACTTCTCTCATCTGCCTCCAGTCTGTGAAAAAATGCGCTGTTCTAGCTCGTTCCAACCGTGTAACGGGCCTAAGCTACAGAAAGGCGTTGATTGCCTCACGCACTTCTGCAAAGTCGATGGATCACTGCGTGCATACGATTGGAGAAGAGAAACTTTGCACTATCATTTTTGAGCTCGCTCCTTCACAAACATATTGGGGCCACTTTGCGAGACTAATACTAACAGGGCATCATACATCCAAACCTTCACTTCGAATAATACACGATCACATTGAGCACAGAGTCTCCTCTACGTTTCTCTTCCTTCAGTGTAGTCACTCAGCGCAACCGGACTTTAGTCCCGGTGGGGACATCAGAAATCCCACGAGAGTACGCTCGCATTGTGTTCGTGTCATTCCAGTCACAAACAACCGCCCTCCACGGTCGACTTTTAATCTCCCTCAACCAATACTCTCCCGTATTATCATCTTCGCTTTCTCTGGTAAACAAAAGGGATGGAGGAAAGGCCTTCTGTCGTGTAGCCTTGTCTGCAAGTCATGGTCATACCTCGTCGATTTTTTCTTTACCGACTTCCAAGGTGTCGGAAAGTATGGATTTAACCACGATCCTCCGAATATCTCCACAGTTGCTCGTTCGCTGCAGGAGAATTCCTCTCGTGCCCCGCTTATATTGACTTATTCACCTGCCAAGTTTTTACGATCGATGCGCGTTACAAAAACGGCATTCAGGGTGTTTTGCGATGCGCAAAATACAATACTTCGCTATGCGACAGCTGTAACGGATTTAGACATCGAGTCTACACACACGTTTCTCTTCCATGAGTTCTATGATATCCTTTGTGCTCTACGGGGAGTTGTAAACCTGCAGGTAACAGGAACGGAGCGGTTCAGCCCTTCTGATACAGGCGATATACGCCACTTCACTTTTGAGGAAATTTTGAAGATCATATCTCCCTGGTTATATCTTAGGCAACTGAGTATAGTTAACTTTAAGCTTTCGTCGGTATTCAATTCCTCATCGTCAAGTGACGCAGGTATAGAGGTGTGATTTTTTTCTGTTCGTATCGACCGTTCTCTAGATTCTGTTCCTCAGGACGTTCAAATTACTTGCCCCATTGAAAATTTGAATTTGGGCATTGGCATACTTCAAGGTCCCCTTCTCATGCGCCTAACAGGACCGTTATCCTCACCACCAACCATACGCATCGTCCGATTTGACGCCGTAAAAGGCCTCACCAACTCCGACTTCCTCACATTCCTGCTCCGAGTGTCTTCAACGCTTGTATCGCTTTTCGTCTCAGCCTGCCCAATGTGGCGCAACTCAGATGACGAAGAATACGCCATTGACGCAGCTATGCCAAGTCTCACGTCCCTTGAGACGCTTATACTCGAAGGCGATCTCTCAAGTGAAAAGGCACTGATACGAAAAGTACGACGAAGGTCACAAGATGAGAGAACGACTCAGAATAGACATCGAATCTCACTTTCCAGCCCAAAAATGGTGCGATTTGACGTTATCATGGACGCCGTGTCAGTCACTGGCTGGGACACAATTTACATTTACCTGGATACGTCAGTCGGGTATCCACCACAGTCAAGTGATGAGGTCACTCAGGCTGCCAAGGCGAGAGGCGTTGATTTTCGTGTCATTCTTCCGAGGTCATGGGGGCCGGAGGATATTAATCGTTGCTGATACAGGCATGTATGCATTTGGTTCAAATCACATCAATGGCTCACCTCGATTTAAGTAATCATGGACGTCTGTCTGAATTCCTTGCATATTACATTGTGGATTTCTTGTGTGCTTCCAAGGCACGGGTACTTGCAGGCACAGAACGTGAAGTGATTTTCACAGGTTAGACTATGGAGGAGTACAGTTAGAAGTGTCTTGCAGAGCAATTGGCAGACCCGGTCACCCCGACCTAAGGTACTCCAAAGATACTTCATAGTGTCGTCATGTGTCGCTTCCTAGCAAGACCAGAGACGTCTGCAGCGATCAGTGTGTTTCAGCCTCGGCCTCATACCACTCAAAAGAAGAATATGAGATCTCAATTTTGTCAAAAATTTCCAGCATGAAATTCAAATCTATCAAGTACATGAGGATGGTCTTGATACGTCCTGAAAAACCGAAAGGCAGCATAATGTGGATTCACACCCGATAACTTCTGTTTCTTTGTAAACAACCATTTATTCTAGGAAATCAGCGGACAAAATTTTCTTTCTCGAGAACAATTCAAAGTTCCCTCATCAATCATGGTTTAGGCCATGATTACCCATAAAAAAAAATCAGGATCTTACCCTGGTCGGTTAACGTCTAAGCTATACATACATATATGACAAATTCTCCATCTCGCCTATGGTTAATGACAGACGTTTAGAAGACTGTTTTTCCATAGAAGCCCAGTATGATGGACCTGGCGGTGTCGATCATGCTACCGATTTCCTTGGCAGAATGTATACTTTCTTTGTTCTAGACCCTTCGAATTTTTCAGTCCGTGACCACTCCGTGCAATGGTCCTTACTGTCCATTAACTTCACGTTCTCTCCCATGATGCCTTCGCAGTTACTGATCGGACATATACATATATCATACTGCAAGAGATCCACACATCCCCACACATTACCTCGAATTACCTCAGAGATTGTACTATTGATCAGGCTTGAATGCCTCGCATCACAATCCAACGTTTTCCTTGGATTTGGACTCTAATAATGAGGTAATCCAAAGCGGTCGACTTAATAGTAATAATAGTAAAACATGGTAGAGCAGGCCTGTGGAGCAGGATAAGAAGCCTTAGTTTCGAAGGCTAAGTTAATTTGCGATAATTTCAAAGGGCGGACTAATGTTTCCGGAGTCTCCAAATACTGATATGAGGGAGGTTGAGAAGCAATCGCATAGTATGTACACGAGAGACACTTACAAATAATGGCATATTCGCCGGGTGTAATGGAGTTAGGAACCGTTACGTCAATACTGCCAGCGCGAAGGTCGAAACCCCTTGCAAGTGTGATTTGGGGCGTCAGCGATTCAGCTCAAGCTGTATCAACGAGAGATTAATATTTTGGTCATGATATAAAACATACCTGGTCTAAGTACGACACTTGCGAGATTAGAAATATTCACAGGAGCATCAGATGTATCCCTGTACACCAACAAATCGGCACAAAAGTGAATGAGCGTGAATCTGTCAACGAGGTTGTTTGACTGACCATGTAACAGTCTCAACACTGCCCACCACCCAGACAGTAGATACATCGGGGGTAATGATGGATGGAACGAAAACGTCTAACGCAGCACGAGCATTGACAACTGCGCCATCAGCCACAGAGACGAGGGACGAAGCGAGAGCGATAAGAAGAACCTTGAGCTGCATGTCAGGCAAAGGGTCAACTGGTTGTTGGGTTGTAATAGAAGCAGCCGTTTAAGTATACCAGAGCCGAAAGCAGACAACCACAACAGCCGCCATCAAAGTTCATATCCAAGGGCAATGCTCACCGTCTTCGAAACAGGCATTTGAATTCCTTGAAAGCTCAATTGAATCATTACATAACTATTGCTTGGCGGGGCGAGGCTGTAAGTTACTTCCATTAAAACTTGTCCCAGGCGGACTGATACGTAGATAGTCGTGCTAATCATCGTTCTTTCGGATGACAGATGAAACATAAAGATGCACTGTATAATTTAGGGTCAAAACTAACCCCAGAAAAGCCACCATCATAGACTAAACCGAACAGTTCGCTGTTTCTTGGGAGACGGTTCGCCATTGACATTTTGAGACATGGGGCTCACTGGATCCACGGATTTAATGTTTTTTACCGGGGAAGCTATGTCCACAGGCTGGCTGTCGGCCCCATCCAAAGGCCGGACGGTGAGTAAGGGCACATCAATGGCTACGCATGGTTCTGGTGAAGAAGTGAGAAAAGTGGGATTCTGAGGAACGAGTCAAGCACATCCTCATAAGGTCTCGTTCTGAAAACTCACAGCGATGTAGTGGCGCATGCCGGAATCCTCAACAATCTTCGGAACCTTTTCGTGGCTTCCTCTGAAAAAGTTACGTCGAGCCATTATATTTTCTTCTGAAGTACCACGAATCGCCAATGTCTTGACTATATACCGTCAGTCAGTAAAGCTATCTTGAAACCAGGGCGATTCCTACCTGTAATGGCTCGGGTCTGACCAATTCGATGTGCTCGCTGACAGAAGGCTGAATTGGAGGGGAAAATGATGATTAGAACAGAACGGCATACCTTGATGGCTTGACTTTCAACGTCAGCCTGCCAAACTGGTTCGCAAAAGATGACTCGCGAAGCGGAAATGAGGTTCCTTTGAAATCACACAACTAAGTAGTGTCGAATAGTATCAGGTAATCAGATATACAAGCCACGAGCACCATGTCTTAACTCCATGAGAAAAACTCGGTATTTCTCGGAGGTTTCAAAAGTCAGCACCATTTGTTCACGGAAGCGGACGTCGATTTGAGTCGTGAAGCGCAAGAACTTGATATGCATGAGTTCCAATGCCTCAGCTACATGAGCAAGTGTCAACTCTGAGTCGGAGAAGATTAGAAATTTTTCTTGAGCCGCGTATTTCAACACCTAGTATTTTATGCATAGATAAGTCGGTTGACAGATGAGATCGACTGGTTTCAAGTGTATACCTCGTTGATAATGTAGTTCAGTTTGCTTGAAGCAGTGGAACGTATTCGGACGGGACTGAGGAGGGACGCAGACAAGATATCTCCCCCAGGTAAGGTCGAGGAAGGATCCACAATCCTAGGTCCTGTGCTGTCATAGTCGGCAGAATCATTCATACGGGTCATTGCAATGTCGAGGTCATTTTTCATTTCTTTCAATGTCTTGGGATTCCTAGCCTTTTTTGCAGCATCCTCTGCCTTCAAACCAGCATTAATTTCGTCCTCGTGTGGCCGGACTTTGGATGCGGATTTGCGGTCTTTACCTCTGAATGATTCAACATAGAGCCGTCGAAGTATATCGTCGCTCGCTTGAACATCAGCACCGTGGGAGATAAATGCCTCCTCTGAAATGAGAGGCCGTCGTATCACACAATCTTGCATCTTAAGCAGCCGATCAGAATGAATGAAGCCAATGAAGGAGCCATTGTGTCCAGATTCATATTTAGGGGTGCGAGTCCACGCTTCAAAGAGTCTTCTGTCCAGCCCAGTGACGCGATAGGGAACATCTTCATGGGTTTGAATAGCTCTCCATAACGGGTCCTCGGCAGCGATTTTGCTTAAGGAGAAAGTCAATTCAAATTCTGACCGACATGACGAACCTTACATATGTCTAACTGCTTCATCTAATAACTGCAGGTCTTCCGGAGGAGCATTCCTTTTTGAAGCGATTCTAATGAATTCCGAAGAGTTCTGTAACATCTCATCCACTCCAAATAGTGTTTCGTCACTGGACCAGAACATGACTCTTAAAAATGAATTAATTTTGATAGCTGGCTAACTTCCACCTTTGAACTTACTGAGACATATTCTTAATCGTCGTTTGTAAAGCATCTACATTCTAGAAAGAACAGGAACTCAATCAACAATTCTATAAAAGCTTCTAGCACAATCCTCACCCTTGGATGGAACATGTAGTCCTTGTGCGATTGATTAGCTTAATAGACTCTACATGTATTTTCTAAATCTGACCTGGTCAATGCGTTGAGAATCCACAGCATTGATGGCAAGGGCGGCCTGCATTGCATTGTACGATTTGACAGCATAAGGATCAAGCTCAAGAAGGATGGCTTCTTGCTGCATTGGGGGGAGTATGACTTCTCGCTCTATGTCGTCGATCCTTCATTTATCTGAGCGTGTAGACAGCAATTTTCAGAAAGGATAGATACCGATGGCGAATCATATTCGCTTCCATGACCTGATTTAAAACTTGGATTGCACCTGGACATGGTCCTTTAGGGTCAAGAAGGGGTTCGATAACATGTGTCGTGACGAGTTTCGGGCTTGCGGTGAATTGGGGGACAGCGACGAAGTGCGAAATCATCTTTCCTAATTTTCCGAGGTCTTCGCGATCATGCTTCGTCCAGACACGAGCAGGCGTACCGTCCATGTTTGTGAAGCGAGATACTTGACTTTGTGGGAGTGATGAATCAGACAGATCTTCGTTGGGCAGATTATCATTATCTTCTGAATTTATGCCATCCTGATCGAGCTCCGTTCGTTTTACTCTGGGACGAGCATCCTTGGCCGATTTCTCTCCTAGACTGAGGCCGAGAAGATTCCGTGTCGGAGTTCCAGTGACGATCCACCTCCTCTCTACGCTCAACATTTTTACAAATGGTGTTAATATCGTAGATAAAGAAGCAGATACGTGTCCTTCATCAATGACGAGCCGTTTCCATCTGATCTGGAGAAGAGGGGAGACATCAGGTATATTGCACTTGCAGTCTGGGACACGACTGCCAGGGACACAGGGACAAGGGCATGACTTGCACGAATGCAACTTTTGGATGTTAGTATATTTGTTTTCAGTTGTAAAACCTGTCATGATTCGCCTTAACACAAAAAGACGGGAAGGGGAAAACATACGTTGATATGTCATTAGAATGATCTACCACGCCCAGGTAAGGAACTACGTGGTGTGAAAGCAAGAAACTCACGTCATAATTTGAAGCAAGTAGAGAAGCATGAGGCATCTGCGATCCAGACCTCATGATCAGGACTCGGAGTGGATATTCACAGTGTTTATGGATTTCACGATCCCACTGGCTTAACAGATTTGATGGGACTATGATTAGCGTCGCAGAAGTTATATACACTATTCGGGGTCCAACCCCAGCTTTTGTACGTGGAGATCGTTCAGAACCTAGAGGTACTTCTGGATAGTGATGATAAAATGGATTGTTCAGCTTGAGAAGCTTTGCTTGGGAAATTTCCTCAACCCGTGCTGCCCATTGCTGTCTCTTTTCCTCTCTAGCAGCTCCATGATATGTACTGGTGTCATGGATCCTCTCGTCCGGAGCCGTACGGTTTCTATGAAGAAGAAGCTCGACCAACGACGGGACACGAGCTCCCTTGGTAGAAAGAGCGTGCTTGTCACGCCTGGAAAAGGCTTTATTGCGAGCAGATGCACATTCTGACGAGGGAAAATGACAAAGTGAAATGGGTGTCAGAACTGGTCTGTCGTCTGTGATTGATGGTTCTGGGGTCGATAGTTGATGGATGGTAGCTAAAATGAGTGCGAGCGTGATAACCGTTTTCCCAGTACCTAAGAAACCCGCGTCAAAAAGAAACACTGTCGATGAATATGACAAGTATCCTAACCTAGTTCTTCACATAGTATTCCACTCCGGCTCGCGTGAGTGGTCGGCCTTTCTTTGAGGATCTCCATCGTTCCAGGTTGACAATAAAAAGTTTCTCCCGTCATGGACTGGAGCGGTATAAACAAGGGATCTGGTATGTCAGTTCGGTCTAGCTCCCTTTGGATCATGGCGGCTACGGAGCGTCTTTGATATCGATATAAAGAGCTTCGCATTCCGAATCCGCTAAGGTCATCCATAAAGTTGAGCAAGCGTCCTGTAACATTCTCCCAACCGGCAGTAAGAGTTGGGTGAGGCGAGTTAAGGTCACCGTAGATTTCTGCTAAGGTTCGACGATCCTAGACTCCATTAGAAGTCAACAGGGTGACAACATGTTGCTAGTACCTTGGTGTTTGGAATGAGACGAGGAGAGAATTTCGCTGGAATGCTTCCTTCAAGCCAACTTGTCTGGTCCTGGATAAGTCTGGGCAGTATCTTTCTCAACGAACGGCGTGCTGAGCCAAGGATTTCTTTCTTGCGGATTCGAAGTTGTCCTTTGACATTGGCCAAGTCGTATGGAATAAGATATATTCTCAAGATAACGTCCATATATGACCCTAATCGATAGGTGACGGCAATGAAACGGTGTTCTGTGAGATAATCTATATCTCTGCACAATTCACTGTCTGTCGAAAGACGATCTTTGAATAGGCTTCCTTCAAAGGGATGCCATCCATCTTCCAAATGAGTATGATCACAGGGTACATCCTGAGCGAGGTCAAGAGCAAGGATCCCGGCTGGCATGAGATTGTCTAACGCATATGGATCTTTAGCCTCCGAAGTTCCACCTGGTGTGGGTCGATCTGAAGTGCAGAAGTAGCAGCTGCTGCAGGAGAGACAATCAGGAGAGATTTCTGGTCTGCAATTGTCATGGCTTCTGGACATGAGGAAAGACCCAAGTATCGATGACTCAAATTCACCGACTTTGATAAGATCACGTGTCATGTTGCCGAAATTTGGCCCTTGCATGTGCTGCCGCACGGTTCACAACACTTAATGCTAAGACTCATACTCTCTCCGCCATCCGGCCTGTCTTCCCGCTGCGTTACGCGTTCGACTATAAGGAACCCAGTATTCTTGAGGTTCAAAACTACGCCAGCCAAGAAACCAGTTGTTGAGGGGGCGAAAGCTCTAACTTGGCCAGATTACCTGGCTATTCGAGGCAGTAAACGAAAATGGCAGCTAGTAAGCGACTTTGGCACTCTATGTCGTCTCTTGTTCACGAATGAGCTCAGGCTGTCACCATTCCATGCGCATCACTCGGTTTTTTGGGAGGTGCTGCTTACTTTGGGTCTCTTGAGACTGATCCAACCCGGCCAATTATGGTTTGTTGCGATTCCTGAGCATGCTGTGGACTATAATATATCGTATCCGATAGGGAATCGATCCATTCTTCTTCTATGGTGCCTGCACAGTTGCTTGTGTCGGTAGGTCAACCATCTCTTCGAAGAGACAAAACCTCTGGAATTCAACTTTAATTGAAGGTCTCGGCGCGTTGATTGGACCAAGCATCGGGGCTGCAGCATGGAGAGCACGGCACCGAACTCAACTTGCGGTAGTAGACGCCATGGATCGCGAGTTCTATCGCCGGATAGCTAAAAATCGAGTGGATGCCTCCCTCCAAAGCCCGACACATCCTGTTCCCGACTATTATGGTCAGCACCATTTTTTTCGAGTCAGGAAATTTATTTTTTATCCATACTTGCTAGGTGAGAAAATTGGGTCGCTGCACCAGTATAGACAGGTATGATGATGAGTCATGATTGCTCATGAAAAGGCATGACTCACCGAATGACAGTGGCTGCGCGACCAAGGGAAGTACAAACGGAAGGTCATGCTCCCTGAAGAATAGAGTGATCATTTGTCACTGTTCAGAACATACACCTTGTTAATGTTCTAGCATGTCTTCTCGACCCAATATGTCATATTCGTTCAAATAATTGAAGCATTAACCGCGTCATATGTTTGGAGAGTGTATTACAACGACCACTGACATTTCTCCCAGAGTATCAAGTCTCCTACTGATAGCGACACCGGATGGATGTCTTGGTTGCTACGATAGAGTAATCAATCTATTTACCAGTCATAATCAATACATGTTACCGACCCCGAGTTATCCATTTGATAGCACCTACAAATTTGTGAGCTTACCGCGAAGATGCGTCTACACACCCTCACGGCGCGTTTCCGTTGTTTAGAAGACGAATAAATAAATAGAAAATGAGCGCGTGAGAAGTCGAGGTGAAGAATAAGCCACGATCTCGTTCAACGATAGATAGTAGCGAAGGAACCAAAACGCGCAATCTGGAAGACTGTGTAGTCAAAGAGAGTATAATAGTAAGGACTGAAAGAACGCAGGATGATCGAACGATGAGAAGCGTGATCAATTATCCGGCAGAATTATGAGACTTGTGCGAACCGGTCGAATATTTACGCGAGCCTGAAGTGATCGGAGCAACGCCTCGACGTTCCTCGAGACAGAAGCGAGGCACAACACCCTTCGGCGCGTCAATGCGCCCGACACGTTGTATGAGACACCAGCCATCCTGGAATTCTTCAAGCATTCTAACGATGTCGCCGATCTTGATAGAAAGCTCGTCATCAAGGGTGGGAGTGAATGAGGCAGAAACAGCCATGAGACGAGGGAGCTTCTGGGTATACTCACCCGAGCTGGGAGAGCTCGGTTCTTTGGGGTAAACCAGGTCTTGAATGAAGGACTCAGAGCGTGGACTTAGAAGTTGTATGGGGGGAGAGACGGGGTTCTTTTTCGTCCGTTTGTTGGCAGGTGGTGTTGGAGGTGGAGCAGAAGTCGCCAGGATGGCTGGAGAAGGAGAGATGGGGTGAGAGTGCTTCACCGATGGACGATTCGTAGATAGATAGTTCGGAGGGGGTGATTGAGGTATGCCTGGCGTTGTGACAGAAAGCTTGGGGGACTTCTTGTTTTTGTGAGAAGCTGTCGGCTCGGGGAGGGGCAAATTGTTTGGAGGATATGCCTTGATTTGAGGGATCCAGCCCGCCGGCTCATCGAATGAACGAGGAGCGAGAACTGCTTTCTCAGGTTTCCCAGTGTAGATCGAGACATCTGTCAGGTCGATGCGCTCCTCAGGGCAGGATCGGTACCCTTTTTCAACGATAACTTTCCCTGCCAGTATGTTGGGCGACGCCTTTGCTGTGCGACGTTTGTACTTCCTGTACACGCAAATCGCGATCCCTGCAATCCGGATCGACATCAACGCATAGCCTACGACGACTACTCAATCAAATACACTAACCCAGAAGGATTGCTGCAACGATGAGAGAGAGTACAGTGGCGATCGCTGCTACAGAGGTTTGGGGGAGTGAAGCTGCAGGCACCGTAGATACGCTTGGAGAGGGCGACTCGCTAACTAATGAAGCACTTGATGGTTCTGGTGCCCGGTGCTCCAGGCGACTAAGATGACGTTTCAAATCATGTCTTTTGCGATGCATGGCACTGTTCATCAGCAAGGGCAAGGGAAAAGAAACCAAGGGGTCACGATGACCTCCTGCCGCCTTGAAGGTGGGGAGACGAAGCTGATATTCCTGTCGGACCCCACCATTTTACATAGAACATCCACAGGTGTGCAATCAAATTGATGAAACTTCAGGGATGTCATTTGATGTATAGTTGCAGAATAACAAGAGGAGATGTGAAGTTGTTAGCGATGGATTTGAAAGGAAAGCTGTTGATTTACATGGCAACAAACTTTGATGATGGATGGGTGTTACAAAGGATGACGGGTATGAGTGTCGAGATGCCGACTGAATGGACACAGCCGATGAACGTTGAACGTTCAAATGATTTCTACCAGTTGATTGGATACAGCTCTGTATATAGATCTCGCACCCTCGGCCACAGTATAGTTCGCTAATGCGCCCTTGACCATTGCATCCACAACGTCTGCCGACAATGTCTGGACAATGTCGCCCGCAATGGTGTATAGCGCCTCGTAGCAAATCGCCTCTCGTTCCTCCGGCGTAAATGGGACGAAAGGTAATACCGTTGTGACGCGCGAGAGCATTGAAGCCTGAAGAAAAACACAATGAATTGGCACCAGCACAACTATATCAAGAAATGATTGACTTACTCCAAGACGTTCGGACACACGCGGCCGCAGTATTGCCATCAACTCAGTGTATTCCCCTTTTGACATTTGTTCATGCGGGAGGGCACGCGCACTATGGTGCTCAAAAACTAAGTCCTGGCCGATATTTGACGTGCCAAGCCATATAACATTTCGTGTGTCGACAAGACGGCCATTGGCTTCGAATGTGCACCTACCATGCTCCCAAGGCATCAGTAACGCCCATAACGGAGATTCGCCGTGAGTCTTCTCGATTTCCTGGGGTAATAAGTGACATCAACTGATGTCGAGTAAAATCAACTGCAAATAGACGTACATCCAATACAACCACACAACGTTTGCCTTCATTGTCACACAGGAACTCAGCGAGGGTCCTGGTACTAGGCGGCTGAAACAAAGTCAATTACAAGACTTAAAAGGTGAATAATATCCACCAACGTCATTTGGACTCATCGAATACGACTTCCACAAGTCCTGAGCCGAATGAACCGTTGTCATCCCGACAGTATGAGTCGGATAATCCAACAATGAGCCAACTATAACGGGCGAAAACAGCTAATGAGAAAAACTCCCAACGATGCCTAAAACTCAAACAACACACACATTTCTGAGCTAGAAAACTTTTGCCGTGACCACTAGGACCTAAATAAAGATCACGCATATAGTGAGCCACTGACAAAGGATCATATTACTAGAAGATGTCATACCACACAGCAGAATGACGATCGGCGTGACAGACAGCTGGCGCGAATGTATACTTAAATCTTTAAACAGCTGCTCGAGCGCTCGATCTTGTCCGACCAGCTCGTAGCGGACGCGTGTTAATGGGCGGAAGTCTGAACGTTGTACGAGCACTGATGCCTTGCGAGTATTAGGTGCATTCGCCCTCTCGACATAGTACCTAGAAGATGCATATTAAAGTTGTCTTCGGATCATCCAGTCTATATTGCGTGAGCGTACCTGGTAGCCGGATCGAGTGTGTCCATGAAAGATAGATGCGGGGGCATTTCACTGTCCTCTGAGCTCTGACCTTCATGAAAACTGGGCGAGTCGGATACGTCTCTAGAGACGGGCTGCACGATGGCTGTGGGGTCAGCACCGTACGCCAGGAGGGATTTCACGATCTCCATCCTGTTCGTCAGTTGCTCGTTTGTCAGCGCGAACGCCAGCGCCGACTGAGGGCCAACGGAATCGTTGGGGCCTGCGTCACCGTCTTCCAAAACGCGCCGCACTTGCTTGACGTCATCGGAGGCGATGGCGAACATAAGAGTAGGTTTGGGAACTGTAACTGCGTGCAAAGGTGGACGCGGGCCTGATATACGACGGCTGACAATGGAGGCACGATTGTCAAGGACTGATGTACGGCAAATGAGATGAGCTCGTTCATCATCCTGTACAAAATCATTCTGTTCATCCTCAGCATCTTCGTGAATACATGAAGGTTCAGAAACTCGACGAAATGACCGGGTGAACATATACTCATTTCGTGTTTTTCCACTGAGATCACTGAGATCGGCTACAGAATTACTTTGCCAAGATAGAGGGCGAGATAAAGGCGTAGAACGTGGCGGGCTGTAAGAGGCTGGTTCAAAGGTTTTAAGACGGCAAAGGTGGATGGAGGATAGTGGTGAAGGAATGTCTTCAGTCGTGAATGGGGTATTACGAACAGCATGGTATTCGGGTATGACAGATGGATTGAGTGACGATAAAAGCTTCAGAGATACTAGTCGACCAAAGCTTTAGAGCAAACGAATTAACAACGTACCAATGGGTTGCGAGAATAAGAGTAATCCGATGATACACTTGTAGATGCGAGAGATACGCGACGCGAATTGCCTATGGAAGGAGGCGAGAACTCGCGTCAAACAAGTCGAAAGCACTTTAATGTGAGTACCCACGAAATGACCGATAGATATCTGCAGAAAAAACAGATTTGTGAGTAGGTGCCGAGGAAGGTTGAGATGAAGATAAATTAGTAGACTGAAGTTAAAAGGTAAGATGAATCGTCACACTAACGAAGGAACTAGGATACATACTAGCCTAAGTGGCCGGAGCCCTTTTACAGATGCACTATTAGGGGAAATATATTCAGGGTATTGGGAAGTTCGTATTACGTAAGGTGCTGAAGCAGGAGGTGGTCGGATCATCATTGGAGACCTTTGCGATGAAAACGTAGTTGTGCCGCTTCGGCCCTAAATTCGAATTAGTTGCACATTAGCAGAGATATATCTAACTGCCTAACACATACGACGGATTTCCGGAAGCCGAAAGGGACTTTCTTGGAGACAATAACTTCCTGCACTTCCGACACTGTACTTTGCGGACTTCCTGATGATTCAGATGAAGAACGCGCCTGTTGGAAGAGGGAACAAGTGATGGTGTGCGTTGATCCTGAACGGGACGAATCTACCGCAATAACGGTCCCCGACCGCCCCCTTGCCACAGGGATCGTCGAAGGTGGCGTGAAGACTGGCTCACGAAGGAAACCAGATCGCACTGGTGTTAGACCGGATGATGATGCGACCTCTGCTGTGTCGAGGTGGAGATCATCTAAAGGCGTCACTAAAATGGGGCTCTCCATCACCGGGCTCTCGTTATCTTTTGCTAGAGGACTCTTGACGTGAGCCCTCACATAGCTCTCCTCGGTCTCTTCCTCCGGCAAGTCATAGTACTGATCATACAGAGAGTGTAAAATGTCGTTCTCGTTAAAAGGACTGCAAAGATAAGCGAGTTGAGACTTCCTATCTAGTTCAATGCCGCCGTGCTCTAGATTCTCAACAGTAGGGAAAGGATTCAACCTAGACTTCGGCTTCGATTGCCTTTCTGCGAGAGAAGCCGAAAGGTCAGGTGATTCCGAGTTACCTGATGCCTTATCGTCGGGATCGAAAAGCTGTAGAGACGAATGAACAATAGCTTCGCTCTCGACAAAATCGACATTGTCCGTCAGGAAGTGGACCGGCGTCGGAGTGGCTTGTTGAAAGGCATTATAGACTTCCCAGGTATGGGATGTACTTGAAACCATATCATCGGGATCGGAGAGCTGCAGTGGCGAATTAGCAATGGCTTCGCTTTCGAATTCGGCATTGCTCGCTAGGAAGTAGACCGGCGTCTGGATTGCTTGTCGAAAGGTATCATGGACTTCCTCTGGTGGTATCCCTACACAGACCGATGTCATGACCTCTTGAGAACAATGTCCTGCTTGGTCGTCACAAGTATCGTCATCAATCTCAGCTTCGGGTGTCGAAGTAATTGCCTCCGGCTCCAAATATTTTTGTTCATCAACAGGTTCTCCTGCAACGTCGTACACGACTCCAGTCTCAGGTCCCACTATAACATATTGTTCCGACGGCACTGGCTCTGGCTCATCATGCATAAACGACGGATCAGCAGGTGAGTCAAGGCTGATGTCCGAAAGCACATCGTCGTGTTCAACTGGAACGAGAGCGACAGGTGACTGGAACGGTTGAGGTATGAAATCACTAAGGCGGGAAGATATGACGCGTGATGATGGGGTAGCGATTGGCGAAGATAGTACACCGAAGATAGAGTTGAGAGACCCAAGTGAAGAGCGTGGATTTGGCTTCAAAGTGTGGAGGGAGCCTGAGTCGGTATCACTGTCTTCATTCAACTCTGCATCTTCAATAGGTAAAGTTGTGATATCAATCGGAGACAGATGAGCAGATGTCAATGGATGGACATCTGTTGCAATATAACAATCAGAGGTTTGAATTGAGAGCTGAGGCTCCGATGATCGGAAAGGAAGCAGTAAAGTTTCGTCTTTGTCAACCGCTGAATTGCCTTCTGGACAGCTTTTTTCGACAATGGATGATGATTGACCGATTTCGATGACTGTATTGTTATCCGAAGTATCCTTCACGAGCTCTTCAATATATGTTGTCTCTTCGAAGTCGTAGGTGTAGTCGGGATCTTCTCCAATGACATCCTTAAGTGCGTGAAGCAGGCCATTGAGACGTGGAGAGCGAGGGGGCGATCGAACAGGGTAAGGTAAATTGACGCTTGCAAGAGGTGGTGTCTGCGAGTGGATATGTTGGGAGTAGACTGTTGTAGTTGCACTTTTCACCGAGACTGTATGCAGAAAGTTACATGATGCTTCAAAGTAACATCGTCCCTGCTGATAGAATGGGCATGGTCGCGCTATCATCATGCATCTGAGTTAATAAATATTCATACAGGCACAGAGACTCACATTTTACTCTCCAAGTAGGAGCTTGCCAATCCATCTCCTGGCATAACCCCAGAGTAAGAGATAGAAAGCCTGCCGCCCCGAACGTCAAGCGATTCGGTTGGTTACAGAATTACAACTGTCACTGACTGACGTTTTTGACAGGAAAAACCATAAACGCGTAAATTCGAATAATCACGTGTCCGTATTCTTTCCCAACAACTCGGACTCCATGGCTACCCGTCTTGTGCGCCTACCACGACTCACTCTTTTCTCCGGTCCCAACTGTTCTCTCTGCGACGTGAGCATCTTATTTAAGAGTCAAACAAAAAGTCTCGTATTGATCCTCTTGCAGATTGCCAAGGCCGAACTAGCCAAAGTTAGGCAAACTGTACGCACTGTCTGGGACATCGGTACAAAGTGACTTACGCACAACTCCTTCAGCGACCATTCGAGCTGGAAACTGTCAACATCCAGGACCCAGGGCAGGAGAAGTGGAAGAAGAAATACGTTTACTGGATTCCGGCGCTCCATCTGGAGGGCAAGGAGATCGCCAAGGGCCGGTGGGACGCACAGACGATAATTCCAGCTCTGGACAACTGGCAGAAGCAGAGGGAGCATATGAACATCGATCCCTCCCCAGAGTCGTGAATATAGAACCTGATCTATTCTTCGTTGACACTGGTACCTATGCAAATTGGCAACCAGGCGGAATCTATGTGCGCGCTAGTGAGACAGTCCTAGGTGACGAAGAGTCACCAGATGTCGATGCATATCTCCATAATGTTGTCAGATCCGTGTGTTTCAACTGTGGCGAGCCCACCCACCTGGTCAATGCCTGCCCCAAACCCATTAACCGTCAACTTGTATCTCTATCTCGCGACCTACATGCCTTTATTAAAGCTGAACATGGTGCGATGGACTACAAACGAATCCACGAGGTTGAAGAGTGGCGGCAGCAGCGCCTTGAGTTTCTTGACATTTTTGTACCAGGCGAGATTCGCGGTGCTGAACTTCGTGATGCCCTCGGTGGCCAGGACGGCGATTGGCTGGAGAACATGGCTTTCTGGGGGTATCCTAATGGCTGGGTGGGCTCAGAAGATCCTCGAGACAAGATTCGCGAGATTATCTGGAGCGAATACACGGATGAGGGTGATCAAACGTCCGACGATTTCTTTATTTACATAGGAGACGACATAGTTGAGAAAGTGAATGGTAATGGGAACTCGGATACACTTGGCGATGAAGAAAATGCCTCAGAGACGGAGGACGAGGAGGCTGAGAATGGGACAGCTGATACAGCCTCACCGAAATCAACTACTCTCACATCTCCCTCCTCTCCTCCGCAGCCACAATGCCATCCCATCCGCTGGGCAACCTACCCACCTAGCCATTTTTCCTCCCAACTCCTTCCCGTCTACAATGGTTTTATGTTGCCCCCTATTTCTCATCAAGGTAGTTCTACTTATACCGCTGAGCGTCATGCACTCTGGCAGAAGATCGTTTCAGGAAAGTACAGTTCCCCTCCACCACCTCCGCCAGATACGGAGCCTCCCCCACTTCCACCGTCTCCACCCCCGGAACCTCCATCACCCTTGCCACGGCCACCTTCTCCTTCTGTGACTCTTCCTAATAGTTCATTACCTCTTGTACAAGTAAATGGCCCCGATGATGACGATATGGAGATATCAGATGTTGATTGAATATAAAGAATTTTTTTGGCTCGTCCCTGACGTTTGAGAATGGAACTGCTCAATCGAGACATTCATAATCCGTGCATAAAAGACCCACCGGGTGAGCAACAATTGTCAGTTTTGAGCCTGAGCTTACAGTATCCATACATCACATATAATGTATACTCGGCAGCTGAACAGGTATCTCAGATGTTCATGTGATTGATTGAATTTAGATCTATCTCGACTCGATGCCTCTCAAAAGTTCTCAGCCTTTCAATGGCGTGGAAATCTGAACGACTTGAGCTATGTCTTTTTGTTTGACCTCAAACCGCTGCAAGTTAGGTTGTTCCTTGCCCACAAGGACTTTTTTATGAACAAAACAGGTTTTCTTGATCCCAGTGCACTAAAGTGTCCGAACTGAATCTTGCATATTGATTCATCATACTGCATACTTATTGCATGACCGTAGAGCGGTTTTCGCTTTAGGCTTAGTGTTTGCAGTGGCAGTTCCATCACCTTTGACTATCAGCATCTCCAAATCGATCTTTCTCCTGTTTTGGTGGTACGTAACAACGATCTCCAAGTTTTGGGGCAGAATGGATTGAAACTTTTGAGAACCCGCAGCACATGTATCACCAGCGGCTAGAGGCTGGAGCTCTTCGACTCTGGGTGCACCTCACATCTTTCCCCTTACCACGATGACTTCGTCGACTTCACCCCATCTGAGTCGAACAGAAATCATTCCATGCTGCAAACAAGGAAGTCTTTCAGTGTCATGGAAAAAGGAGGGTTCACCATTGACGTACCTAATGGTGTCACATGCGCACAATCAAATCAACCTTGGTAAAGGCAGTGGAACTTTATCCGAGGCGGCTTGTTTGCCTCATACTATCATCTATCATGATGGTCTCCTCACGGATTGTGAGTCGTACTGCTCAGTCAATGCAAGCGTTTATGGTTCAATCAAGAAGTTTCAAGATGCCATTGGATGGAGCTCCACCCCATCGTCCATTCGTTGATTAGCAAGCTTCTCCTCGAGCTTATCTCCTCAGAGGGAACGATTGCTGATTTCTGTTTCATCTCCTCTTGAGGTGTCCCGGTTTTAAACAAATAACAGTCCATCAGCCCATAATATCTGACAGCTTATTCGGCATCCAACAGAATCCTCAGTCTATTGCAGAGCGAAAGGAAAATCTCCCTGGTCATGTTGTGCCGATAATTTCAGCCTGAGGCCGTCAGGCCGCGTCAAGAATAACTGCATCAAATCGACTACACCGTGACCTTCTCAACACAACAGTACCCGGCAACCGTCACATTCTCGTTTACAGTATCATCAAATATTGAATCAAGTCTGTATGGCGATAATTCCATAGTAGCTTAAATGCACTACTATATAGCCTCGGTGCTAGGCTTCAACAGCGCTCACCCATTGTCTTTAGAATGCACTTGAGAAGATTCCAGGTTCTACCTCTCTGCTTACCTTTGAGCTGCGCTGCTATCACGAATCGAACCATAGACGATACACTTGGAGACTTGGTCACCGGAGAGAAACCTACGTACCTCCCTGATCCATGGCAGCGCCAAGACTGTGTTGGATGTGGGATACGTCCACCTCAGGACCAGGCATTTATGAATACTTATTCCGCCATAACTGATTACTACCCGGGTACCACTTCGGTTTCCATGGAATTCTCGTTTCAAGGTACGTTCTAATGCAGAAGTCCATCTGTAATAGCGTGATTATATTCTCAACTACAGGCACTGCGATTTACGTATACTTCATACTTGCTAATCTTGTTAAGGGACTCGACCCAATGACGCATACCGGGACACTCTCTGATTTTACTCTTGATGGCAGCTACGTTTCATCGTTCCATCACATACCCACCTCAAGCTCGGACTTCATTTTTAACGCTCTTGCATTCACAAAAGGCAATCTTACCAATGAAAAACACACGCTAAATATATCAACCTCTGGAGTTTTTGAACGCTTTTGGACATGTTTTGACTATGCAAATTACACGTTCGTACATTCATTGCTGCCTTTACGGAGTCCTTAGGAAACCCACTTAAATATAGGTTTGATGACACACTTGCCATTGGCACGACCCAGCAACAGTCTCCAACAACAACACCCACGACACCTGGAAACTTGCACACTGCGCCAGTTGGAGCCATCGTAGGGGGCGCTGTTGGTGGCGGTTTGGTACTTGCCATCATTATCATTGGCATTTTCTATCTCTTTTGGAAAAGACATAGGTCATCTATGTCGTCTGCTGCAGGGAATACTTCTACAACTGGAGGACTCCAACCATTTTTATTGACACAAAGCACTCTCAATGAAATAAAGACCTCTCGGAACGCAGCGCCTTATCCTAGCCAGCTGGCTTCGCGCCCATCGCCATCTGTTTATGACAGCGCTATCATAAATGATGAGACTAACCCAACATCTACTGCGAGCACACGACAAGCCGAAATTGACCGACGAATACGGGAGCTAACGCATGAGATCCAAGTTCTTGCAGGAGTAAAGACTGCATCTACGAAGAGGTATCTGCCTTTGCGCCCCTCTTTAGCATCCAAGCGTTCAAACGATGAGAGTGCCCCTACGGACCAAGTTCAACAGCAGGTGGACACGATGAGAAGAGAGATTGAAAATCTGCAGATGCACCTTCACTCTGATTGGGCGCGTGGTCTAACAAACGATCCACCGCCAAGCTATTGTGCTCAATGAACTACTGCATATTCTCGCACAAATTCAGCGTTACAGGTCTGCATCAATGATTCATACCATTTTCTACACGTATAGCTTAGCTAACTGTTAGATCCATGCAGAACAGGAATGCGTCGTAGCGAATATTTTTAACGTGTTTTACATCGGGGAGGCAATCACGAATGACAACACAACGTGTTTTCTCGTTATACACCTTGACATCAACCGAAGAATCAAGACAGGAAGGGGTGTGTGAATGCAAAATCGTCCGACGCGCGATCCCAGTCGATGCTTCCTAGTCAGAGTGATTGAGTAAACAGATTATGCAACACAATTGCGTCTGTTCATGGTGTTGCGTGAATACAATCGCAAAACTAAGACTGCAAGGCGACCGAAGGTATTAAAACGCAACTTGAGAAATCAGCCCATCCAACTCGCGATCCCAGCAACGGTGCTTGCTAAGCTCGTACGCAAGATTCGCCACAAAGCCCTTCGAGCCCGCCGCAATCGAAATGAGATCAGACGCGGCACCTGCGATGCCATACTTGCCGGTGGTAATAACACCATACGAGTTGACGACATCGTCGCCTCCGGTGGGATCAGCAAACTTCAATTCGGGAAGCGCCACCGCATTCTGAACAACATTAACACCTGAATGTACCGACGGTCATCAGCAGAAATGGATAAGTTATTGAAAGAGAAAACGTACCATCACCAATGGCTCCAATTACCTTGCAGTGCCCGAACGCCTCACGCACCCAGTGAACAGTCCGCCCGTTCATTGCAAGTGCTTTCGCATGGTCGCCCGATGGAATTATTAGTGCATCAAACATTGTCGACCTCTGTCCCTCGAAGTGATGGTCAACGCTAATGCTTGCACCAGAATCCGCCTTCACTATACCCCTCCTCTGCCCAATCATCCAAGTTGTGGCTCCCATTCCTGCAAAAGCCGCACGCACAGCTTGTACCTCAGTACCATTAAACCCATCAGCGATGAGTATAGCAATACGTCTACTTGCGATGGTTGGCTTCTTGGGCGAGTAAAACATCTGCGACAGCCGATCGGATCTCTTTCCATGGGTTTTGCGTATGTTAGAAGGATTCTCGCAGAGCGTACCGCCGACCTTCTCAGATACCACTTTCGCAAGGTCCAGAGAGATGTTAGGAAGTATCTTATTGACATACGTCTCGTACACGATGGGGTCATCGCAGTGGTCGAGTTCAAAAGCAAGGGCATTGATTAGGTGGGACTTTTCGTGTGAGGCAAGTGAGTTGAGGAAAAATTCAGCTTGATTGAAGTGCTCCTGGAATTTAGCACCTCGAATACGTTGTTTGATGCCTTGGACTTTTTGAGCATATTCCGCATAGCCACCCTGCTCGGGGGGAACAGGCTGTCCGACATGTTGACGGTTAGGCCAATAATTGACGGTGCCTTTGTGAATCTGATCATTGTGTTGTCCGTCGCGGTGATGATTCATAACCGGGCAAATAGGACGATTAATGGGAATCTCAAACACGAGAGTCAGTTCGACGATCAACCAAACACTTACGTATACATGTACACACCTGCTGAAAATTGATGCCCAACCGAGAGATTTGCGTATCGAAATATGAGAAATTACGACCTTGGAGGAGGGGGTCGTCACTAAAGCCAATTCCAGGCACGACATGCGATGTGCAGAACGCTACTTGCTCAGTTTCCGCAAAAAATTCATTGACGGTTCGATTGAGTACCATCTCGCCGATAGTCTGAAGCGGTACGAGTTCTTCCGGCCAAATTTTAGTACCGTCAAGAATGTCAAAGTCAAAATTATGTTCGTCTTTCTCTGCAATGGTCTGAATGGCGAACGTCCATTTAGCGGGACAACCATTTTCAATGGCCTCGTAGAGATCTTTGCGGTGAAAATCTGCAGGTAACAGTTTGAAGTGGTACATTGAAAACAACTATCAATTGGGCTCACCAGGGTCCTGACCGGCAATCTTGAGAGCCTCGTCCCACATCAGACTATGAACGCCTAATTCTGGAATGAAATGAAATTTGACGAAGTGGCGCTGCCCATTAGCGTTGATCAAAGTAAAGGTATTCACGCCGAATCCTTGCATCATGCGGTAAGAGCGAGGGATGCCTGATATGTAGTGTGAGTAATATATGCAAGTATAAGGGAATGCGAGTCCTACCTCTATCGGACATAACCCACATAATCATGTGAGCAGCTACAGAAAATCAGGTTGAAAAAATACATCAATTAAAATAACATACACTCCGGTTGGAGACCAACAAAGTCCCAAAAATTGTTGTGAGCTGTCTGGCCCTGAGGGACTTCATTGTGAGGCTCGGGCTTGACTGCATGTACAAGATCAGGGAACTTGATGGCCTCCTGAATGAAGAAAACAGGAATGTCATTGCCAACAATATCCCAATTGCCTTCATGCGTGTACATTTTGATGGCAAATCCACGAACATCGCGAACCGTATCCTGTGGAACTAGTCAAAAAAAAAAGTGTGCTGGTGAAATAGATATACAGCGCTTCCTCGGGATCCTTGAACTGTGCTAAAACGAGCAAAGACGGGTGTAGAGCGCATGGGGTCCGTCAAAACAGGCGCAAAAGTGTATTTAGATGCGCTATCATCATAAACTCTGAAGTATCCATGGGCGGCGGCTCCGCGAGCATGGACCACACGCTCGGGAATGCGCTCATGGTCGAAACGATGTATTTTCTCGCGACCAATGTGATCTTCAAGAAGCGACGACCCAGTGGTACTGCCATCTGAGGCTTTGAGCCTGAAAAACGGTTCGTTCACAATGATTCAGAAGCGCGGCGCAGGACTGACCAAGTATCTGTGTTGGATACCTTAGATGCAAAATCCGTAGTGAGGGCAGAGTGTGCGGCGGAGGCAGTGGCGTCGATGGTAACGTCGTCCAAATCGGCTGCTTTGGCAGTAGAAAAGACGCTGGTGACGGTATGTTTGACTGACTGAGCAAGAGAAGTCATAGCGACAGAAAGTTGGAAGAAAGTTAGAACTCTTGCGAGTCGAATCCATGTCTTATAATGTCTAGAGCTATCAGTAGCGCTTTCCAAAAATTATATCACACTTGACGCGTTCGCGATCGATTTTGTCCCAATGGCACGTGCGTGTGATGTAACATCACTAGCAATCCAGGAGTTTACTACTTCGGCTCTGCTGGCTGTTTGATAACAAGGGTATTGCATGTAAGTAGTAGTACTTAAGCTTTACGGTTTACACTCTATTGAAAGACTTCCCTCCGATAAATCGTCCTTGAACATACACCTTGGAAATGTTCCTGTCATCTCCACAAAACAGGAAACGTTCCAACAGCCCTTCAAGAGCTGTCTTATTCATTAGCCGTAAATCATTCTCCGGGAACCACAGGCCAGGAGTGCCAGCGCTCGATCGTGTATCAATGAGTAGTGCATCAAAACTTTTCCCAGGTGCAAACGATCCCACTTTCTTATCAAGATTGCATACCTCCGCACCACCCATGGTGGCAAGGTAAAGCAATGTTGCCACAGTGAATTGTCTGTTCGCGAATGTGCTTGCAGATTTGCTCATATTGCGGTTCTCCATTGCGACGATTTTGGATGAGATACTGGCGTGTTGCACAACATCAAGGATCGATGGCGAAAATCCACCAGAAACGTCAGTACCAAGGCCAACCTGGTGAAGTATCAGATTTGATCGAGGTCGCAAGGTGATGGAAACGTTAGAAAGATATACCTTTATGCCTTTATCCAGGTACACTCCGATCGGAGCAACTCCACTGCTCAAGTTGAAGTTGCTCGTAGGACAATGGCTAATGCCAGCCTTTCGCTCTGCGATGAGCTCTATCTCGGTATCTTCGAGCCAGACGCCATGTGCCAAAATCGTGTTGGACCGCAATAGCCCAAAATGATCGTACACCCCCGTATAGTGTAGCAAGTTTGGGAAAAGCTGCCTGACGACTCTAATTTCAGATAAGTTCTCTGATACGTGGGTCTGTATGTGTAAGGTTGAGTCCGACGATGCTAATTCTCCAAGAGAGGTTAGAAGATCGGAAGTACATGAAATGGCAAACCGTGGTGTCAGAATGGGTTGGACCAGAGGAAGGTCATCTTGACTCGCTGAAAGCGAAGGCAATGAACGAATATGGGCAATCAGTGCTAGAGTATCACGGATAGATACTTCCGCGGATGGTTCGATGTAGTAATCAGGACATTTTTGGTCCATGTTACATTTCTGGCTTAGATTTGAGACAGTCGGTCAAATAGTCAATTCTGATGTACACTTACGCCAATGAACGCTCGTTGTCCTGCCAAGTCAAAAATGAACAATAACATATAGGTATGTGCTAAGCGATACAAACCATCGGCATGGACGATATTCGCAAGTAGCTTGGTAGCTTCTAGATGAAGTGTCCCGAAATAGCAACAGGTAGTAGTCTTTCAACAAAAAAGTCGCATTAGTTATTGAGTACAGACAAGTAAAAATTTGAACGCACTCCGCAATCGATAATCCGTCTGACCGCAGACTTATAAGATCTACGTGCAAACTCTGTGTCCGAGAACTTTGCTTCCATCGGAAAGGTGACATTATTCAACCATTCGAGAAGTTCGTATTGCTGGCCACTGATCGTCATTCAAGTGAGGAAGATCTCCAGAAGTAAGAAATGCCCTCACCATCCAAGATTTGGAAGCTGGGGTGCATGCTTTTTGTGATCAGATTAATCGTGTGTTAGGAGATTGATCGGCTTACAGTATGAGTATCAATGAATCCAGGCAAGAGAAACTCGCCAGGCTGCAACACTACAACGTCTACGTCGACAAGTCCTTTCTTCGCTAGGGTATCCTGTAAATCGTGCTCCTCTACATTCTCTTCTATCCAATCAATGTTCCCGTCGGGTCCTACCGAAAGCAGACAATGCGAAAATGCGTCATACGTGGTCAGAGTCTTTGGGCTGACGACGGCGCCGTAGAAGATCGACCCTAGCGGTGACATGTCGTGGAAGGAATGCAAGTTACTACGGCGGCTCGTTCGGCCGCGAGCTTGGCAAAATGCACCAACGTGTCCTCCGGTATGACAAGTAGCATGGAAGGGTTGTGATAAGATAACCGAGGTCAGGTTGGTTCAAGCAAGGCAGGTTGACCCGATGTTTGAAGCTTGTGATTCTGAAGCACGTTACATAAAGCCAGATCCAAGTTACCCTTTCGAATTCCAATACCGTCGCCATTTCGTCCTCTTCAACGCTTCGTTCGTTGCAGCATCCACCAATGACAATGGCTTCGATGATTCCACGGAACATAATGCATAAGTTATCAATAGAGTAGAAATCTAAGTCGTTCAAGGACTTCCTACTCATGCGCAATATCCCCGCTGCTACTTTCGTCTTTAATCTCTTGGGCATGAGGAGTTTTTCAAGTTATCCACAAGGGTATAACTTGGATATGTACTCTAGTCATCTCTGTAAGGCTGGTTCGATCAAGGATTGTGCACGGACGCGCCGACGCCGATTTACAATGCAGCAGAACCCAGCTTGGACTCTGAAGCCCTGCGTATTGACCTCATTCCATTGGAAACTTTTCAAGCGCAGGATCAATACTATATGTTATATAACGTAGATCTAACAACCCAACAACATTAATTCTCCTACTTACATCCTTGAATTATTTCTTCCCAAACATACGACCCACTCTCTTGGTCATCCTCTCCACACCGATCCCAACCCCCAATAGTACGCCTACATCGGCTACGACGACACCCAACACACCCGCCATGAAGCGAGGCGCAAACACCTTCCAAACCATCAAGTGACGTCTCAATATCGCGGCACTTACTGCTGTCCCCAGAAGCAGCGTAGCGTAGTATGCCATGTACCCTACACCCGCCAGTGTACTCTCCCCTTTCACCTGGATATCTGGCGCTGCCAGCTGTTGCTCGACCTCCGTGTCCTTGTCTTTTGTTTTCTCTTGTGTTGGTGGGGTTATGTTTATCACTGGCGCACGATTCCAGAGTGCGAGAAGCGGAGCTGCGAGTGCCATAAGGAACAAAGGGCCGAGGGAATTGAGGATGACAGTCACAGCTGACCACGGATATGCGAGATTCGCTGTAACGAGGAAAGCAGCCTTCCACTGAATGGAAGAAATAGTCGATTGATGACCCGTGCCGAAAAACACATGGGTTCCAAGTAACGCGAGCGGGACGATGTCTGAGAAACAAATGGGAGATGAGAGAGCCGCAGATGCATTTACATCAAGTAATGTCGAAGGAGTGGATTTCGTAAATTGCGCATCTATGCTCCTCACATCACGCACGCTATCCACGACCTCCAACCACGACAGCAATGCAATTGTTGCCAGACCAACAACAATTTGGCCCGTAAGCTGTGTCGTGGCATATACAACCCCGAGACCGATACCCCAAAATATGAGATACGGCGATCCAAACGCATTTGCGTAACCAATAACATTTACCTGTCGGTTTTTTCCAGGTCCACCTTCCGTCGCCTCGAAGTCCAGGCAAAGCGGTACGGACCACCAAAGGAACCCACCACCAAAGATGGCAATACTTAAAGCCATCCTCGCGGTTCCTGTCCTCACAATCCGTAATAAAGGCGCCCATTCGTGTCCAAGAATACCCACGGAATCTGTCCATTCGATAATCCAAAACATAGCACCAGCGAAAAGCGAAGGTTGCAGAATGAGTGGGATGAAGGAACGTGCAACACCAACGTCGGAGCGACTGATCCTTAAAAAGTGTGTCATGACATAGGGAAGACCTAGGGCGGCAGGAATGGCGAGAGCCAGGACAATCAAGGGTGGAGAAGGAACCGTAGATGAGGCATAGAATGTGACGTGGCAGTAGGGGCCTTGCTCCTCGCGGCACACAGTACTGATTGCCATCGTCCTAACGCACACGGCGAACAACATGGAGAAGCCGAGAATGCGGTAGCGCAACCGGCTCACGGGAGCAGTGAAACCTTCGAGTACCGAAGGAACGATAGATGACACAAGGAGAAAGGGCGTGATCCTATCTTCCCAAAACGTGAAAGAATTTGAGAAGAAAGCCAAGGTGTGCAGGATCAGTATCGAGGTAGAACTGAGGTCTTGAAGAGATATTTTCGGAGGAGAGGAGATGATGCCAATGACTGATGAAATGAGAGGAGCAAAGAATAGAATGTAGTCAAGGGCATCAATGCCTGGGATGTATGATGAAAACAACAGAGACCCCACGATGCCGACAATTGCTCCACCCGCCATGCCACGAAGGAGGCATCCTAGATACGCGTCCAACCAATGATACCAATTATTTTCAGCCGCTTTCAGGCCGGACCAGGCCGACCAAGTAGCAAGTAAGCCAATCCCAAGCACACTCAATCCAAGGCCCATGAGCAGAGGATTAAACTGCGCCCACATTTCCCGGCACGCTCCTAATGCAACCCAGTTGAAGTTTGAAAACTTGACAAAATTGCCGTCCTGAATCGAGGAAGTGGCTTCGGTCGCAGCCCATGCTGCCTCTATCTTTTGCCAAGAATCATCGAGTTCGCCACCAGACGGACTGGAACGATAGGTATCTAAATAGGTTTTAATTTGGGCTGCATTGATCTTCAAGGCACGCAAGAGTTCGGATCCCTTGCCATCTCGCCAGAATAGTTCTGGTATCACAGTTCCCAAATTATTGTAGGGGATAGGAAGACCAAGAAGAAGCGATAACGTGGGTAGAATGTCGATTTGCTGTATATTACGATGGCGCACTGTGGTGTCAGGGAAGTAGGTATACCGAAGCAGGCCGGAAGGAGGAGGTACATGTGCTTGTGAGAATGCGGGGCCCTTGCTATACACCCAGAGTGCAGCTGACGTTTCAAGCACACCATCGCCACCGTGATCCCCAGAGCGGTCCATTCCATGGTCGCCGAGCACGACTAGCAGAGTGTCATCGTCCAACAGGTCGACAACTCGCTTCAACACGTCGTTCATCTGGGTCAACTTTGCCTTCATACTAGGGTGGTCGGGTCCCACTCGATGGCCTACGTGGTCGACACCCAGGAAGTGGCCTATGAGGAAGTCGAAGGGTTTATTCGGGTTTTCCAAGAGGGGGAATAGATGTTCAATTACACCTTCATCTACGGTGTGAAGGTCTTCTACATTGAATGAATCATAAGGAAACGTCATGTTGGGTTCAAACGAGTCGGGGAACACGGACATCCAGGTATCATCCCCCATGAAGGCAGACTTTTAGCCCGTGAGCAATATATAGATGATATACGTTTACATGACGATACCTTTTTGCCAGCCAAGCGCAACTGTTTGAGGATTGAGTCTTCCGCGATGGACGATGCACCAAAATTGTTTCCGACATCAACGAAAGTCGGTAGCGATCCTGTGGTTAGGCCCTTTATGCGTTGAAGTGTGGTTGTCGGGGGGTCGGCATATGCATTAAACAAGTATGAATGTTTTGGACGCGACACTGTCAGTTCTCTTGGAAGAGTTAGGATATCGTGGTGATATGGCGACGATGGATTTGGGGGGTCGGGAGAGACAAAATCAAAACGCAGGGAATCGATAATGAGGAAAACGGCACGCTTGTGAAGGGGGTTGAGCCTGCATTTTTGGTCTGAACATGTCGTGTAATCTGGAAGAGATAGACGTGTCAAGAGAAAACCGCGAGTGAAAAGGTAGATGCCGGCTAAGTGGATGAAAGATATCCATAGGAGCAGGGCAAGTCTCTTCGACGACATTTCATGAGGTAGGCTCAGCGTCAAAGTAAGAGTCGGAACAATTGACGTAGCAATACGCAAGATCTAATCTTATCATAGCCCACTTCTCGGCACGACGGATCTGACTTCGACGATACTTATGAACTAAACAATCACAGTGTGTCTAACGACTGTGTGAATTCTTCTATGATTCATCGATCCTTTTCAACGAGACAAAAAGGAACAGACTGGTGCTTAAATAACTGTACCTCACGTGCCTTCTCAACCAACTCAACAACATACTCAGCAAGTCCCCATTTGAAGGGACCCTGTCAACCCCGACTAACCTTTTTAACCCTATCCCGGTGACCCGCTCTGCATTTGCAAATGGTTCCTCAGAAGTCCCTTCAAGAGTTGAAACAACTCTTAGCATTAGATGCCAAGGTCAAAGTAGCTGGTGAGTGACGTCGCAGCGATAACTTACGTAGATTCACCTGCTCAAATTCTCTCCGCCGCGACCAGGAATCGATGGTATGAATTAGAACATATAATGTCGTAAGCCGAAACCTACCACAGCTCACAGTTGATGGCGTGCTTCGAGGCAAGTTCATGGTGAGTGGATTATCGATCTTATTTATTAAACTTCTTCTGGAATACCACCTAGTCGAAGGAAAAGTTTCTCAGCGCAGCCTCAACAGACGGATTTGGATTCTGCAGCGTCATATTGTGCCTGTCTATCCAACCCACTACTTGTTAACTCTACTGACGCAATGGCAGCGGTTGGGATATCCACGACGCGGTATACACGCGTGAACTTCTAATATCCAACAAACAGAACGGGTACAGGGATATAATAGCAAGCATAGATCTTTCCACCTTTCGTCGTATCCCCTGGGAGGACAATGTCCCGTTCTTTCTTGTGTCGTTCCTCGATCCGGATACCAAGCAACCATTGAGTGTGGATCCAAGAGGAATTACAAAGATCGCATCCGAGAGGGCCGCGAAGATTGGCAGGGAATGTTACGCAGGTGTTGAATATGAGGTGTTCCATCTTTGTTATAAGTATCCGTCGGGTATCGTGCTGATCGTGTTTTGTTCATAGTATTTCAACTTCAAAGGTATCTCTCATTGTCTTATTTAATCAATGGACCTCTCATTAGCATATTATCAGAGACTGCAACCTCAGTAGCAGAAAAGAAATTTACCGATCTGACCCCTTTGACTCCAGGAAGTCCGTCGCGTTCTCCTCATATGAGTTCGTTGATTAAAACATTCACAGACCACGGTTACTCTCTTCTGCGCACGCAACTCAACAGTGAGTATTTTAACGCCATCTTTGAC
This sequence comes from Termitomyces sp. T73sscA, assembly GCA_017657235.1. Taxonomy (NCBI): domain Eukaryota; kingdom Fungi; phylum Basidiomycota; class Agaricomycetes; order Agaricales; family Lyophyllaceae; genus Termitomyces; species Termitomyces sp. T73sscA. Next base: position 200,745 of record JAGGAP010000018.1, read on the forward strand.
TTGGGCAGGCAGTTCCGGATACCCATCGAAGGACACCGTAAGCCCGTTAGAACTGTGTCCTGATACGATGCTAATACCATTCTTCACACATAAGACACCGAAACGGGCCCTGGTGTCCTTGAAACCGCCCTTGCATATACGAAAGTTCTTGAAATGGCCGACAATGCCGTCTTGTTCAAGTACCTCACCAAGAGCGTCGGTATGAAACATGGTGTAATACCCAGTTTTATGGCTAAGCCTTGGGGAAATGTACGCCCTTCTACTGTTTTGCTGTTTATTCCTTTGTCTGCAACCGCACTCCTCTAGCTTCCGGGATGCAGTGGGTGAGTCATCTTAGTCTTGATATAATAGAGTGGTGTTTACAAGGAAACCCAGACACGTACACGTGTCACTACGCGATAATACAGGTACCAATGTATTTTCTCTCGTTGAAGTTGATGGGAAAGATGGACGAAAGGACGCTCAGTACGAAGATACACGATATCTCAGCCAAGAGGGCGAGTGGTTCCTCGCTGGAATCCTCGATGGCATCGCAGATGGTCTGTGCTTTAACAAATATTCTGAGACACAGGAATTAAACCAACCTTCACTAATCAAATAGTGATGCCCCTGGTAAGACGCCTCCCCTTTTGCTATCTCCCCCCACTTAAGCCTCTTAGCTCGTTCCCACAATCAACGGTTACAAGCGTCTCGTAGGTGGTGAGGCCTTTTGGGCGCCCAATGCAGTTACATACGGGTATGACTCGCGCGCCGCATCAATCCGTATCATCTCCCCACCATCTGTGCCGCCTTCCGCCACACGTCTCGAGATACGCGTACCCGGTGCGGATATGAATCCATATTTTGCGCTCAGCGCGATTTTCCTTCTTGGTCTGAGGGGTATCGAGAAGAAGCTTGCGCTGCCATGTAAACCGATTAGACTTCTGACTGCGGAGGATAGAGCGATGGGAAAGGTGGGTTTACTTGGCTGATTAGATGAGCGGTACATAGGAGCTTAATGTTTGATCCTAGGTCAAGATGTTACCCACGTCGCTGGATGCAGCGACGCAGCTCATGATGCGCCCTGACAGTATTGCCAGAGAATCTTGTATGTTCGGAAACGACTTTGTGGACCATTATGGAGGGACCAGGGAGCATGAGGTGCGGCTCTGGAACCAGGCCGTCACCAACTGGGAAGGTTCGTTAACAGGCATCTGTCTGACTTTTCGAGCGCGCTGCTGAAATGAACATCCTCTTAAGTCGAACGATATCTTGAACTCGCATAACACGTGTAGATGCTATCCACTGCCAGGTATTGGGTATGGGGTATAAGGTGATATATATACTCCCTAAATTATCCCATTTGTAATGTTACAAGTATACATCAGTTCCTACTAGACAGTTGACGCAACCAAGTCATGAAATGAGGCACGTCCTACAGATTTGTAAGGTTCATAACGCTTTGAGAAACGGTTGACACATACAGAGGCAATCTTGCTGTCCATGGTACTCTCGACGACAAAAGATGGAATGATGCCGCCTGGGGTACTAGAGGTCGCCATACGCCACTCAGTATTACCATTCTCAAGTTCAGTGATTGTCTCGACAGAGACGTAGCGGCCGCGTACGCCCTCAGGTTCGAGTACCGCAAGCTTCTTGTCCTCTGGTCCACTGAGGTCGATTGGAAGTGAAACAATCATCCTAATTCAGAACGCTTCAATTAAAGAACATTTCGGTATACTAGGCTTCCTACCCTTTGCGCTTGGCGGAAGCCGTATCCAGATGGCGGATCTGGATGACTGTAAAGACGCGCGGGGACACTGGTGGAGTGAACGTGTAGTAAAGTGCCCAGATCGACGCGGTTGGAGACACCTCCTTGAGCTTGATGACCTCCTTAATCTCCGGGATGAACCTATATATAAAAGGGGGCGTCTCATACGTTAGGAGATTTGCATGCCACGGGCAAGTGGTATTAGATTCAGACTCTTTCTCATTTAGCGCCTTGTCTTCGCCTAGCTTAGCCCAGAACTGGTCGAACGTCGCTTCTGTCGGCGGGTGCTCACTGATACGACAGTGCCAAGGAGCGCCGTCTCCGGGGCCCTTCGGGCGGTGACAAGTCTTGACATTGGTGTAGTATGTCTTTCCTTGTTTCCAAGTGGATGTCGACTCAATCAGACGGATTGCAGCAGTGGTAACTATCTCTTCTGATGGCAGGGCTGATACGACGTGATGAGGGAGTATGATGAAAAAGTGATAAACACTTACCTTCCGGCCTGAGTGCAGTGATGTTCAACTGAAAGTCGTCCATGATGGTGGGAAGGAGAGATTGAGAACAGTGACTATTTTTAGACGATGACTGACTGAGATGTCTCTGATATGTTGGCAGTTGTGATTAAAATACATTACTGAAGCGCATAGTTAATTAGCTCATTGATAGGCATATCGAGGACATCACATTAATTTTTTGCCACAATACGTCGTGGCTGCAGCGTGGGGCTATTGAGGTTCACCAGCCCGCAGTACCGACTCCGTCCTAGCGTCGCCTCGTCTCTCGGAAGCACCTCTCCACGATTTAGCACCACTCCGACAAACCGTCGCTCTCCTCGCATCCACTTTTCCTTGTAGAACCGCACAAACCCAGGGGCATCCGCGTATATTGTATGGTCACGTCCCATTTTTACCTGTATCGCTCGTTTCATGACAGTTGGAAGGAAGAACAGAACGACACTCACATGTTGACCAGGATGGAATAATGTCCCTCGCTGCCGCACTATTATGTTTCCTGGGATAACGGGTTGATCTGTTGGAGAGGAACCCTTAGCCCAGTCAAAGGAAAGGAACACAAATGTACCAGAGAATTTCTTGACACCCAACCGTTTACCGGGGGAACCTCCGTGGTTGTGTACGGTTCCTCCTGCACGTTTTGTAGCGGTACGAATAGCCCCTCGAGTTATGGATGAGTATTAGTGATACAAGATCATATAAAGTTAGCAATTATACCAAGAAGAGAAAAAGGGCTTCTGACGGCGCTAGAGCACCGGGAAAAAAACGACATGATTCGACAAATGCCCGCCCTGGGACCAAAGACTTGACTGATTTACACACAAATTGCACAGGTCACCGCATTCGGTAATCGCCGGGGTCCAATTATAACGTGATAATATATCCCTTAATGTATCCAAACACCTCACTTTTTCAAACGCCACACTATCTGAAACTTTTCCCAAGCCGCAATGGTCCTTCTCGTCACCTCTGACAACGAGCAATTCACAGCTGACAAGGACGTCGTCGAGCGCTCTGTTCTCATCAAGAACATGCTTGAGGGTCAGTGTCTCGATCATATCTACCTCCTGCCAGACTCAATTCACCCATTATAGATGTTGGCGAGTCAGATCAGCCGATTCCCTTGCCCAACGTATCTTCCAGTGTCTTGAAAAAGGTTTGTTCATAAACACAAAAACCGGTGTTCTGCTGCTGACCCCAATCCACTTGACTCACTATGACTCAGGTCCTCGAATACTGCGAGCATCACCGTGGCGAGCCTCTACCTGCTGCTGATGCAGACTCAAACCAGGACGAAACGCGCAAGCGAACGACGGATATTAGTGAATGGGATCAGAAGTTCATTACTGTTGATCAGGAGATGCTCTTTGAGATAATCCTTGCTGCCAACTACCTCGATATCAAACCTCTGCTGTATGTTTCACGCTCCGATTGCATCGTTCAGAAACAGTTTCATGTGTATCTACCTACAGTGACGTTGGTTGCAAGACCGTCGCTAACATGATCAAGGGCAAGACTCCCGAAGAGATCCGTAAGCTTTTTAACATCGTCAATGATTTCACACCCGAGGAGGAGGTGGGTATTCCTGGACATTTGCTATCATCATATCTAACTCCCTCTCTCCGCAGGCCCAAATCCGAAAGGAGAACGTAAGACAAGCTCTCTTTTTGACTGCTGATACCTTTGTCTAATTTTCTATTTTACAGGAATGGGCAGAGGACCGATGATTGCTGTTCTTCGTGTTGTATCATTTACACATAGTCTTTCTCTTTCTCTCAATATATTGAGTCAACTTTCTCTACCCACACACCTTATTCTGTGAGACCCTAACAAGCGCCAAGCATGCTTACTTAAGGCTGTGCAATTATTTAATTCTTTCAACCATTCTCCCTTGTCGTGTTTGGTTATGCCCGTCATTCCAGACATACCAGGCAACCTTGTACCGCGTAACTCTGAACAAGAAAGCTGGCTCAAAGCCCATGTCGCCAAGATATGTCATATGGACCGGCCCAGGTAGTTACATTCCCTCATCATTACCTGACAGTGCTCACCTGATATGTAGGTTTCCTGGCAGTCAGCCCGTGAGTTTCGGCACCAAAGATCTTGATAAATTGGAAAGTGCAGAGTACGTTGAACTGTCTCGATGAGGCTTTTCTAGTCAGCTAATCACATGGAATAGTTACTGGGTCTGTGAAAAATCTGACGGTGTCCGCGTCCTCTTTCTAATCAACACGAATCTCGTCTCTGGAGATCAGTCGCTTTATCTGGTGCGTACCCACGTCAAGCCATCTGTGTAGCCTGTAAGAATGTTGACAAGATTTTGGAAGATCGACCGTCACAATACATATCACGAGATTAGTGGCATATTCTTCCCGCACCATGAGAATCCTATGATGCCATTGCGCGATACGCTTATCGATGGAGAGCTTGTCATTGACGTGAATCCGCGAACAAATGAGGTACGGACACCGCCGTTTTTGGCATACACGATCCTTTAACGCGTTTGTAGCAAACCTTGCGCTTCTTGGCTTTTGATTGTTTGGTGGTGGACGAGGCGAACGTCATGTCGCGACCTCTAGACAAACGATATGGAGTGCGTCTTCCATGTGCTGTTTCACTCAAGCGACACTCATCTAGACCATCTAGAGACTTCAGGAATGGTTCTACAAACCATATGCTAAAATGTTGTCGGACCACCCTCACATAGCTAAATCTCAGCCTTTCGAGTATGTTTTAAATTGTTAAGGTCCTTCCCTGCCTCATTCTCGGTCGGCAGCATCAAAGTCAAGGAAATCAACTTCTCATACCACGTTGATAAGGTCTTCGCCGTCGATATACCGGCTTTACAGCACGGCAACGATGGCCTCATCTATACCTGCGTAAACGCGTCCTATACCCCAGGCACAGATAATAACATGTACGTTTGAATACCCTTTGCTCTTTTATGTGTTTACGTGCTTACTTGCCTCGAGCTTGAAATGGAAGCCTCCGTCGGAAAATTCAATCGACTTTAAGCTTGAACTGCGTTTTCCTCCACTCCGTAATCAATTAGAGAAGCCTGACTTTCATGGAAAGCCTGTATTCCTTCTGCACGTGTGGTGCGGCGACGAACGTGGGGTTTCAAAGTACGAATTGTACGATGAGATGTATGTAGACGATGAGGAGTGGCAGAAGTACGTTCATTTGCGTTGCTAACGTCTCCTCTCACTATGGCGGAGGTTATTGTTATATTGTCCGTATTGATTTGCCTTTTTCATAGGCTGAAGCTATCACGCGAGCAAGTCGATGACCGAATAGTTGAAGTGCACTGGGACCCCGTCGTATCGCATTGGCGCATGATGCGTTTCCGAGATGATAAGCCTCATGGGAACCATCGGAATGTCGTTGAAAATATTATACAAAGTATCGTTGATGGTGTCGAGAAGGACGCTGTAAGTCCCCATTCATCTTGCTTCTCCAGCCCTAATTCAATGAATCCTGTAGCTTCTTTCACGTTCTATGGCTATCCGCAATGCATGGAAACAGCGTCTCACTGTGGCCACCCACCCTCAGGCTCAACATCCTCCCCCACAAACGCATATGCGGGCTCTACCTCCACCTATCCCAAAGCACGCCCCGGCACCCCCATTGCATGTCGTAGCTCGTTACGGTCCGATTTCATCCTCGCGATGGAGCAAAGTTTCTGGTCCTGAAGTATATCTCGGCATGAAACGCTGAGGCTAGGCTGAGACGAGTGTCACGGCCTGTGATCATAATCCCCCCTTCGTGTCTGTCAAAAAACGCTCCGTTGGCTTTACGTCGCGCGGCGCCGCACAGAACAAGAGTTGGCCAGATTACCTCTTTGCTTGACCCGACGGTCACGGGCGGAGTATTCGTCCCTCCTTCCCTCCTTCCAGTTCCTCGCCGCCTATCTGATGCTATGTATGCGTTCAGTCTGATGGAGCTTCTAGGCCCGACCTCTGTTCGGACTGGGACGGATGGATACATAGTGGGCACCAGGGAAGCTCACGATTTTCACGATCCATCGCCATGCATCAGAGCGGAGTACGTTGCGTTATATCTCGTTCTAGATCATGGTCATGTGCGTGCTTTTCGCGCGCCCGGCGGGGTTGGCGAGAAGCGTGTGAAAGAGTATGGACGGAATTCAAGTTTTGAGATAACTGATGTGGGTGGGGGATCGGTGTCTATGATTTCTCCGACATACTTGCTATCCCCCCTGATAATAATTCAATATTGTGTGGATCCCTGCTACATATGTATCATGCTTCTTTTGTTGTTCTTGGTGGGTGATAGATGTTAAGTTGGGGTAAGCAGTGGCTGTTTTCCTGTTTTCCGTACATAATTGGAACAAGGACACGACCATAAGCGAGGTCGGAGAACAAGAGTGAACACAATTGGATTCAAGTACCGACGCTTGTAATTTTGAATTTGTTATGGAGACAAGGGAAGATATGTAGAGATAGCAACACAAGCTGAGCGTAATCGTGACGGGTCGTTACAAGAGCAGAGTGGGGACCGATGCACCTATGGAAGAAGCTTGAAAGAGGTCAGTTGATGAAAGTAAAGGTAAACGAGATGACGGGATGCATGTCTAGTCGTTACAGAGACGAGAAAAGAGGATATAAGAGATAATGCAACGAGGAGTGGGATGGACGTAAACGCGTAAAGGAGAATCAAAGGGTCGTAAAGGCGTCAGAAGTCCTGGAGCCCCTGCCTACACTTAAAGAAAGCAGAAGGCTATGTAAATGCAGCAGATAAGAATAGTCAAGAATAAAAAGTCGTGAAGATTCGTGCGGAAATGCGAGGGCAATGAATCAAGACACAAAGGGTGCAGATATCGAGAAGATGAGCGTGAAATAACACAGTCAGGGTGGATTGATAGATACAAAAAAGACGGGTAGATGGAAGAAATGAGACGATTGATGCGCGCCGCGCGGAATGGTGCACGGATGGCTTGGTGTATGAACATCGGAAAAGATGCTCGATCCTGACGACGCTGATGGTAGTAGGTGGTGACGACAGACAATTGATGAAAAGAGGAAGAAGGAACACTTTTTGTACGCGGCGCGATGAGAAGAGTGAAGAACGTTCGTGTGTGTTCGTTGTCGAGGTCTGTCATTTTATGGAGAATCCAGCGCCTCAATTGCAAAGGTCGGGGGCTGCAGAGAGGGGCGAGACACTGAAGTCCGCGTAGCAGCCGACGTTTTTGCTTCCAAAGGACAGGACGTCTAAGAACGAACGCCCGTGCAGCGGCGAGGTCATTCCTGAGCTTCCGGCACCAAATTTAAGAACAGGGAAAACAGGAAGTTCTGTGTCCAATTCTATGTCCGGAATAGATAGGCGCAGGCCGTCGAAGGTGCCGGGCTGGTTTACCTCGGGTGTCGAATCCAAGGACGACACCGACGAGACACGTGTGTGTCCCCTCCTCGTAGGCGTCTGAGGGCTAATGGAGAGTGCCGCAAACTCGTTGATTGGGAAGGCCTGAGTGGATGATCGGGTGTCAGGACCATGCGATACTGTATTCGAACAAAGCACCGGTACCAACCTCATTTGAGCCCACCGCAAGCGGTACCATGATCGAGTGCTCAGCACCAATGCCCGTACCGAATAGCATTGAGGTGCCCAGGAGCTCCTCCAATGCGTGACCAGGTCCTGAAGGTGAATCAGGTGCCTGGTCGCGGTTCGACTCCTGGTCAGTGTCATCTTCACACTGGCCGTCGGTGACTCTCCACCACTCGATGTCGGCTAAGACTCTTCTGGTGCTCGTCTCTGAGCCCGTCGAGCGCCTATGGCCGCCAGGACGAGCTCCCGAACCGCCAGAGACAGGACTGGAGAGAGCTGGATAGGGGGAAGACCTGGCAGCAGGAGACGAGATGGTGCGACGGAGAGAGGGCATGACGAGGACGATGAGGAGAGCAGCCGCCTAACGCAGTGCTGGAGACTCGAGAGAGGGGGACACGAGAGGTCCGATGAGAATCCGGCATTTTGGTTTATATATTTTGCCAGGATGTGATGATCGTGAAAAGTAGAAGCCCCATCACGCCTCAGGGCACTTCAATTCCCAGTTCTTCCTGTCCAACTTCATTCCCTGTCAATGGTATCCAGCAATCCACTCTCGAAGCTCTATAAGTAAGTATCGTCCCAATTTTTCTTTGTATTTCCATGTCTGCCACCCAGGTTTTTTTTCTTGACCGCTTCGATTGATGCAGGGTCGTTTCTTTTGGTAGCCTCAAGGACAAGGCTTTCTTTCCCCCTCTCTGCTTCGATGACAACCTTGATCTGAACCCATCATCTCAGCGGCATACTAAGGACACCCACACGAATCTCCCGCGCCTCCACTAGGTTTGTGATTAGCTCTTACGAACAACTAGTTATCAAGAGCAATGTCCAACTCTGCACTACCTATTAATTTATAGCAAACTGGCATCCGAGACAGTTGCAATGCAAGCCGGGTTGGATCAATTGCAAGATGCTATTGCCGTAATCATTAGAGTGACACCGGACCTCAGGCCTGGGCGTATGGACCAGCTCCACCAGTCACGACCCTCATCGCTGTGTATGCTCGTCTTGATTCTATCATCGATTTCAGTTTTCCCGTATGCTTTGTGCGATCGGCTGTCAGACTCTGCATTCTTGAAATCCTGTGACCCGCGCCCGCGGCACTGCACAATCGTAAATTGCGCCTATCTCTATAGGTCCCAGTTGCTTGGTAGGTCCCAGGCCTGGCAAAACTACGGATCAGCGCCAACGGATACGTCCGCAGCTCAAACCGTCAAATCCACCTCCCTGTCTCCTTGCTGGGGTTCTCCTAGGAGAAGACGCGCCTTGTTTCGTGCAGAAGCGGGCTAACTTGGACAGAGAAACGTAATGACGCGTAATGACGCGTCAATAATGCAACTAACGACGCGTTGTGGGTACCTCATGGACGTTCTTTCTGCCATGCCATCAATTTTTGATCCCGAACTAATCTCGCCGTATTCGTCCACCTCGGTTAGCCTCGGTTCCATGGAAGACACCTACCGTAAGGACTGTGATGATCCTGTAAGTATGTATGAGCTGTCATTATACTCGATTGAAAAGTCTACCGAATTTATTGGTTAGCCTTTGTTGGCCCTGAAAGCAAAAGTGTATATTCAAAACTCATGCTTTCGTTGACTCATCACCGTGTTGTAAGGGACTTTTACTTTGTAGAGAACATATGGCAGTAACAGATTAGAGCACTGACGAATAACCACGAACAACACTCGTTTCATTCTGACTGGGTCTTTATCCAGAGAACTTCGGTATAAGGGTTTTACAGAGATGAAGTCTATAGACAGCTTCCATTTCACAATCAGGTTGCTGATGCTGAAACTCCAACGTTGATCTACTTGCCTTGTCCAGAGCACAGCCTTTAGAGTAATTCCTGACCGCTATCCAGACTTCAATAGATTCGAATAACAACTCCGACTCAATGTCGGGGAAAAGTTACTTCCTGTTCCTGGGAGGGTGATCTAAGAAGTCATCGCTCTCCATTATAAGGTTGTTAAGCTGACGAAGACCACGCGCTGATGAGAGACGAAGAAGATAGAAGCGTCCACTATGAAGTGTCTGTCATCGGTCGTGGTACCCAGAAGGTAACCTGCTACCGATCTGGTCTCCATACAGAGGAGTGCGTGAGGGTTAGTACGAGATATAATCATCGGCGGTAGGAAGAATATAGAGAAAACCTACTGCAGCCCCAAAGTAAGTGTATCTTACAGTAGAAATGCTAGAAAGGAAGATCCTTGTATTGCTGCCGTGTTTCATTATGATGATGTTACTAGTGTAGGTCCCATGCATAAGTATCCTCGAAAAGCCATCTTTTACCATGATGGACATACATAGCATGTGCGGGTGCAGGAACTGCGCCGGCACGTTTGACAGATCTACAGGAACATCACTACTAATGTTGCCAACCGTGAATAAGCTGTAGATAAGCCATGGCATGACAAGCAGAGATGATGATTTCTATTCGAATTTGACAACAGTGAGAAGACATTTGGACAGCATCACCTTGTGCATTGAGCAAGAACGACACACAGGGCAGTCAATCCGACCTTCGCGGGGGTGTTATTTAACAGAAGTCACATGCATCACTTGGTTCATCATCTTGAGAATTCGGAAAACGGGAGCTGCCAACGCTTGTGTTACTTGTCCCACAGGTAACGTACCTTGGAACAATTGATGCGCCACGACGTCCAAGAAGTGTTATAAGTACGTGAGTAAAGAATACCGGGTGCGGCTGGAATGACTTAGTAAGGGTTGACGAAGTTGGATATGTAGCTCACAAGACTGCTTCTCCATGGATCAGCGGAACCTTGAGACAAAGACAAATATATGAATCAAGAGAATGAACGTACATAGTTCGGGCTTCCTAAATCGGGACCGGAGAGTTTCCAGTGCAAAAGACTTGAGTTAAGAGCATCGCATGACCGCCCACATTTGGAAACACTGCCCGCAAAAGAATCTTTGATCGCGTACAATTAACACCATGCGAATACAGGTGCTAGAAGAGTCAAGATAGTCTCACCAATTCAGAAGACTTTGTCCCAGCCAACAAGTCAACTGTCTGCGGCGTTGATATTGATACAAGGTTTGTAGTTCTAGCGGCTCCCTGACTTAAATGCGGAAATGAGGTCTTGAAGAGGTTAGTTAGACTCGCTTAAATTCCCTCGAGCGTTCTATTCACGCCTTGTAGTACAGAGTTGATTGGAGCTTGTTAGGTATCGGTGGATCGAAGTAGCTGTGAATTCGTTTACGATCCGATTGTGACATGGCAAGTAAAGAAAAATCAAAACAGACTATATTCTTGTGAGTTGTAGAGGTAGGTACACAATGCACCTACATACTGCTGCTAAGTAATCACGGCTTTCAATAATACAACTGTGCAATACGCAAAACTGTGGCTTTTAGAGATCTAAATTTATCAGCCCAAGAGTCGGTACATTCTCACAGGCTTTGAGCATACAAATCTATACAATCAAGGCCGTCAGTTGATGTTAAGTCATACTTGATATGAAGTTACCTCATTATTCATCTGGCTTCAACCTAGCCCACCTCGGGCAGTCATTGGTCCCTAAAACTCGTTGAATCTTCCGTAGCCTATCTATGTCGTGCATCAGCGCCAAACTCCTAGGCGTTGCATTCGACGCGACGGTTATTGCCAGTATGAATCCAATAGAGTTTTTGTAACGTATAGCATTAACATCGCAATGCCGAGGCAACATCTCGCGGACCACAATCAATGCCGCATCCTCTCGATCGAACCTCTCTGAGTCGGGACTTAGCAGATTGTTGACTACAGCGCACCGAAACTGGTCCTCAAAGTCAAAGGGAAAAGCGAGGACCATGTGTGGGACACGTTTCCCATTCGATATGGTGTTCATAAGGCGAGGTACGGGCAAATTGAGCAGGGTCTGCTGCTGCTGCTCCTCAGGCAGGGTCTTCTGCTGCTGTTCCTCAGGCAGGGTCTGCTGCTGCTGTTCCTCAGATGAGACATGTCGTGATTCCGCAGAAGGCGAGTTACCGGTAGAGGACATTATGCTCAAGTTCCTGTTAAGACATTAACCAAATTCAGATGGGAGACACTGATCAAAAAATATGAACGTACTGTCGAAAACTAGAAAGGGCGCCTTGAATCCTGGAAAGCGGTGCAGTTGTCAAGCACGTGATCATTGTATGTTCCAGTACCCCCGACAAGAATCGAATTGAGTCTGGGGACCTCTTGTCTCCTCTTGTACTCTTACTTGATTTGGTATACTTCCGTTATAATGTCCTGTGGCGTCATGGAGGGCTTGGTGAACATTGACGTTGAACTCTTGACTCAAAAACAGTGACTCGTCGCAGCCCTAGATTCATGGGAGTTCATTTTTCTCCCTGCTCCAATGGCCCTGATCACCTCAATGCCTTGTGACTCTGTACCATGGCCTTTTTCAAGCCCAGAAGGCACCTACGTGGCCCTGTAGATTTCTTGAGAGTCCTTTGTCCTGAACAATGTGACAGTGCCTCATTTAAAATATTATGATTATAATTGTACTTGGAATTCCGGAATCGTTGTCCGCATTCCAACCTTTTCCGAATTGTCAGTCAACAATCTGAAGCTTGAAGAGAAAGAGCTCCTGTGAGGTCACGTATTCCTTGCTCGATCTTCTTGCTCGACTGTCTTAGATGTCATCGATCAGAGATGAATTTGCGAAGGAAGAATTCAAACTTCAAGGGATGAATTCTCGCGGATATGCAAGCTATTCTCTTGCTACATAGCGGCCTGTGTAATATACGAGGAGTGAAATACTATTCATATGGCTTTTATCCCATTCTCCTCCAGAACCTTGTCAACCATCTCGCACCAACAGATCTTGTTATTCCCCAATTTGGAATGGGTACTTTGTGAAGTTGACACACCAGGAGATCTCTCTGACAGTGACTTGATTGTGACAATGCCGCGAAGATGTTGTTCTCATGCGGGCCACTTTTGTTCATGGAGGTCAACCAGTTATAGCTTCAGTCGTTCTCATCAATTTTGTGTCTTGGAAAGATGATGATATGTAGTTCACAAGACTGCTTTGCTTCTCCATGGATCAACAGAACCTTGAGACAGAGACAAAAATATGAATTAAGATATTAACGTACCAGTATGGAGTCGGAGAGTTGCCACTTTGGGTGAAGAGCATCACATGACCATCAAGAACATCGCCTGGAGAAGAATCTATGATCACATACGCCAGGCAAACACAGATGCTAGAAGAGTTGAGATAGTCTCACCAATTCAGAAGACTGCATTCTAGCCAACAAGTCAACTGTCTGTGGCATTGATATTGAGACAAGGTTTGCAGTTCTAGTGGCTCCCTGACTTCAATGCGGAAATGAGATCTTGAAGAGGTTAGACTTGCTCAAATTCCCTCAAACGTTCTCTTCATGCCTTGTAGTGCAGAGTTGATTGGAGCTTGTTAAGGTATCAGTCAATCAAAGTACCTGTGATGATTGTGACATGGGAAGTAAAGAAAAAATCAGAACAGACAGGTACACAATGCACTACATACTGCTGCCAAGTAATCACGGCCTTCAATAATACAACTGTGCAACAAACAGCCACCACAAAACTGTGGCATTAGAGATCTAAATTTATCAACCCAAGAGTTGAAATCATACATTCTTGCAGGCTTTGAGCATACAGATCTATACAATCCCGAGATGTGAAGGCCATATTAAGTCATATGAAATTACCTCGATAATCATTTGGCTTCAACCTAGCCCACCTTGGACAATTCTTGGTCCCCAAAATTTGTTGAACTTCCTGCAGCCTTTCAATGTTGTGCATCAGTGCCAAACTCCTAGGTGTTGCATTTGATGCAACAATTACTGCCATTATGAATCCATCACAGTTTTTGAAACATATGGCATCAACATCACAATGTTGAGGCAATATCCTATGGACTTGGGAAAATTCTATGGTCTCCCGATGGGACCTTTCTAAATCGGGCCTGAAATTGAAATTGTTGACTTTAGCACACCGAAATTGGTCATCAAAACCAAAGGAAAAAACAAGGATCATGTGCGGAACACATTTTCCATTTGATATAGTATTCATAAGATAAGGTACAGGCAGGTTGAGCAGAGTCTGTTGCTTCTGTTCCTCAGGCAGGGTGGTCTGCTGCTGCTGCTCCTCAGACAACATCTGTTGTGTTTGCACAGAAGATGAGCAAATAGTAGAAGACATTGTGCTCAAGTTCCTGTTGAGAGACTACAGGAGTTCAGATGGAGAACTTTTGATCAAAGTCATATACAAACAAATCATGTTCTAACTCAAGCTATAAGGGTGCTTGAGTTTCACCAGGTGGTGATGAACCCAAAATTAAGCTAAGTGCTGGAGACTTATCCCTGTGCTTTGATTCCATTTGCATTATCAAATTTGCTCCTATTAAGTCACAGAGCTGAAAAACGCTCTTTGATCTCTAACTTCCATCTGACCACCATGGAAAAACGAGTTTTTTAGGCTTGATAGACCATAGAGCAGAGAAAGGCAAAGGATTAAGAGTAGACAGTACTATACCTATCTTTAATGCTCTTAAAACTACACAACAAACAAGACCGAGACATGCCAGCTAACAGCAGTGGGGGCACTGCACTAAAAGATGGCAGCCTGACAACATGCAGAGCAGTGAATGCAATCCAAGGCATGATGACAAGGGGCAATGCCAGAGAACAAGCATCAAAAATTCAGACCATTGAGGATGCAAAGGCATGGCTATGCAACAACAGAGCAATAGCTGGAGCAGATGAACCTGTGGACCTTGGGGCACTCAAAATCCCACTAGCCATGCTCTGTACAAGGAAAGACATACCTCAAGACATAAGGAACAGAATGAGGGTGGTGTTGATTGCATTGGAGAAGGTAAAAGTGGGGGAAACAGAAAGAGTGATGATGGAGTTGATAGGAAAGGCAATAGATAACTGCAGGAAAGTGCTGGAAAACCTGGCAGAAACAACAGTGAAGACAGTAAAAGAAATGATGGAGCAGATGAAAGAGTTAGTGGAGAGGATAGAGGATGGCCAGATAGTGGAGGCAAGGCGCACACAAGATGCAGAAGGAAGTGAGGAAGTGAGGTTGAGGAAGCTGACAATGCCAAAACCAAACTATGCTCAGATAGCCTACAGAGCAGAACACGAGAACATTGTATAGAGAGCCAAAGTGAGGACTAAGCAAATAATAGTCAATAACAGAGAAGGGTGTGAGAGATGGAAAGGACTCTCGGAGAAGAAGCTGGTCAAGAAAGTAAAGATCATGAAGGACTTAATGGGCATTCAGGGGATGGATAGCTTGAAGGTAGAAGTTGTATCAGCAAGGAAGCCAAAAAACGGGGGTGTCTTGTACAAACTGAATTTCATAGATGCTGCAGAGTAGTTAGCCAAACTAGATGTCAGGGTGGGGTTTTTGGATAAGTTCAGGGCAAGTGCCACCATCAAAGACAGAGTGTTCAACGTCTTTGTCAAATTTATGCTGGTGAGTCTAGGTGATAACCCAATGGAGCAGCTCGAGACAGTAGAGGGCAGGAACAGGCTGCACCCTAGCAAGCTCATTGTGGCAAAATAGGCAAGAGCCCCAGAGCCTGGCATGAAAATCAGAAGGTGGCGCACCTAGTACTGTCCTGCACATTGGACAGAGGCACCAGAGGCACCAACACAATAATTTAACAAGGCTTGATAATCAAGGAAAAGAGGGTAAGTGCAAGGAAGATGAATCTGGAACCTAGGCGCTGCTTCAAGTGCCAGAGGTATGAAAGAGGGCATGTTGCTAGCAAGTGCAAGCAGGAGGTGGACACATGCAGTATGTGTGCAAAAAACCACAGGACAAAAGAATGCAAGGAAATAGACCTCAAGGCATTCTGTTGCATTAGCTGAAAAGCCAGAAGAACCCAGCATGACCACTCTTTGGTATTAAGGCTGTGTCCAACCTTTATAAAAGCAAAGAATGGACTCATGGAGAAGGCACCAGAGCTGAGGTATAAGTATAATCTCACCAACCAGCAATGGATGTGGGTGTGAAGCGATGACAACAGGATGCACAGACCAAATAGACCCAAGGCTGGAGTAGGAGTGCATGGCAGAGTGGGCAGGGGACAAAGCAGACTAGAAGGTAGCCAAATTAGACAGGGAGGTGGAGTGCAGGCAAGTAATGTGGCTGGCAACACTAACAGCAAAGAGGAGACAGAAAAAGTGGCAAGCAAGCCTATAGGAGGCACTCAAATGACATTGGACAGTTATAGATGGGACAGCAAGCCCAACTCATAGGAGAACAGCATCTGAGACAGGCTAGGATCACAGCAAGATGAGAATTGGAATGAGAAGCAGTTCAACAAGTTTATAGTGTCATTAGAGACATTGGCAGCACAGGCAAGACAGCTCTTATCTAACTCCTTCCAATGACTGAGAAAACAAGAGAAAGAAATAGAAAAGCAAGCACAAAACAAGAAAACACAAGGGCAAGAAGTAGACTGACCATATGGCAGCAGAACATCAACAAATCCTTGACAGCACAACATGCACTACCAAACACAGTAGACAAGGCGACTGACATCATTTGCTTACAGGAACTCTACTTTGACTTCAACAAAAAGTCTAGAGTGACACAGGTATGGAGGCCCATTTATCCAAAGCCACATGACAAGGAGGCAGTAGAAAAGACTAGGGTGGTGATATTGGTCAACAAAGGGCTGGCCACAGACAAACAAAGACAGCTGAACGTAGAAAGCATGGATGTAGTAGCAATCAGCATAGAAACAAAGGAGAGAACAGTATATATCTTCAATATATACAATGATGACAAACACTCAAGGAGTGCAAGAGTGCTGGATTTCTACCTGCATAGTGCAGAGGGAAGAAGAACAAGAGAAAGAAATATAGCAGATATCTGGGTTGGTGACTTCAATAGACACCATCCAATGTGGGATAATCCATGCAACAGGCACCTCTTCACAAGGAGGAACCTAGATGCTGCAGAGGAGCTCATAGCAATGACAGCAAGGCATTGAGTAAGCATGATGTTGAGACCACATGTGTCTACGCTGAGAGCAAAGAGCACAAAGAACTTGACCAGACTTGACAACGTTTTCTGCACTGAATCTTTTTAGGACTAGATCATATAGTGTGAGGTACTGCACAGCAAACAGCATCCAAAGGCCAACCACTTCCCAATTATTATGGTGTGCAGCTCAACAGTGGAAAGAAACAAGGCAGAGGCAAATAGGAATTTCAAAGAAGTGGAGTGGGGGAAGTTCAAAAAAGAGCTGGGCAGCAATTAGATGGGGTAGGGAAGAGGAGGATAATCAGGAGAGAGGATGTGAAGCAGAGGCCAGAGAAGGTGATGGAGGTGCTGAGGATGACAGTGGAAGAGAAGGTGCTGCTGAGGAGGGAACACTATAGAGTAAAAAGATGGTGGACAAAGGAGTTGATGGAGCTGAGGATGCAAGCGTGGGCGCTACAAAGGGAATCACACTGAGTAGCCAGCATTAAGGGTTACCCAGCTCATGAGGCACTCAGGCAAGCATGCAACAACTATAAACAGGCAATAAAGAATGCAAAAAGGGCGCATTGAAAGAACTGATTGAAGGAGGTAGACACCAAGTCAATATGGGATGCCAAGGCATTTGTTGTGGCTGCACCAGGGGATAAAGAGAAGGCGAGAACACCAGCATTGGTGGAGGAGGTGGATGGACAAAAGGTGGAGGTGAAAGATAACGAGGAGAAAGCTAGGCTGTTTTACAATGCGTTCTTTTATAACAATCCTGAGGCAGCACTGGAAGGAAAGGTGGAGACAGGGGCAAGCAAGCCCACCTTTGAATGGATGCCCATCAGGAATAGAGAAATTTATGCAGCAATCAACAAGTTGAAGCCCCACAAGGTGCCAGGTCTAAGCAGCATTCCAAACATTGTCCTGAAGAAAATGAAATGAATCCTCAACCTAGGGCCCATATTCTGCACAATGTTCACATACTGAATATACTCAGAGCATTGGAAAATCTTCAAAACGGTGATGCTGAGGAAGCCCAACAGGAACAATTACAGCAACCCAAGCTCATACTGACCAATTGCTCTGTTGGACACAGTAGCAAAGGTTCTTTCATCCTGCATGAAGAATAAACTGGCTTACTATGCTAAGAAAAAGAACATTCTCCCAAAATATCAGTTCAGAGGATGTCCAGGGAGATCAATGACAGACTCATTACATGTGCTGACTACTTTTATCAAGAACGCATAGAAGAGAGGGAAGGAAGTCATAGTGGTCTTCATAAACGTTAAAGGAGCTTTTCCAAACACAGTTCCCAGAGTCCTTGCAGGGGATATGAGAAAGAGAGGCATACCAGAAGAAGTCATGAAGTAGTTTGAGAGGAAGCTAGAGAGGCAGAAGATAGTGATATCATTCAATGACTACACTTCAAGACAGATACTGATCAACAGCAGCCTCAACCAGGGGTGCAACACCTCAGAGTTGTGCTATAATTTCTACAATGTGAGTCAGATTGAAGAGGCAAGAGAATGGGATGGTGAACTGGTGGAGTCTTTTGCAGATAATGCATATGTGGCAGCAGAAGAGGACAACATAGAAGAGGTGGCAAGAAAGGTGAAGGAGATGATGGAAAGAAAGGGAGGAGTGAGCAAGTGGGTGGAAGAACATCTTGATTTACAAAGTGAAAGAAGTTTATAAGGATGGGTTTCACTAGGAGAAGGAAGAAAGAACAGCGGAAGAGAGGAAAGGCCAAGACAAAACTGGCAATGAGGCCAAACGTGAGCATAGGAGGGATGCCAATCAAGATGGACACCTTCCACAAGTTTCTGGAAGTGATCTTGGACTAGGAGCTACAATTTAAGGAATACACCATGCATGCACACAGGAAAGGCATGGCAGTAGCCATTTAGACCAAATGACTGGTGGAAGTCAACAGAGGCATCAAGAGTGGACTAGTAAGGAAGCTGTCACATTCACAACTTGCCCAGGTTCAACAAGTTGAAAGCCATAGACCCAGCATATTACAGACACTAGCAAGCATACTGCACTGACATGCATCCATTCTGATGCAACTGCATTTGAAACATTGCTTCCTAAACCAATACCTGCACAGGTTCAGGAAAGCTGACAGCCTAACATGCAAGGCCTGTGAACAAGCAGAGGAGACCATCAAACATTACCTCCTCTACTGCAGCGCATATGAGAGACAATGATGTGAAATTAGCCAGAACAGTAGAGCTAGGAACAGAAGCCTTGAGCAAGCTTCTGAGCAATGCTGAAGCAACAAAAGCATTATTCCAGTACATCAACAGCACAAGGACATTCAAGAGGACTTACAGAGACTTGGCTATCACAGAAGACATGGTGAGCACCAAGCCAAAAGCTGGACACAAGAAGGGGAGGTGATGGAGAAGGGGGAGTAGACCAGAATGTTTATAATACTAATACTGATAGTTTACAGTACTTATGCCCGAGTGGCATAATACGGCCACCAGCCCAGTTTCAAGCATGTGAAAGAGGCAACCACACATGTGGATGCTGACAGATTAGGAAATAGTTTAGACAGGGCACATATATAGAAGACTAGCTACAAGTAGACCACAGCATAGGGCAAAGCCCCAGCAGGTTTAGGACAAATCATCATCATCATCATCATTAAGCTAAGTGCTGTCTGAGTAGGTGGCAATTTAACCTTTTGAGCAAGTAGTTTGTGCTAGAGTCCTGGACAGGTTCTAGAAACCTCACTATAAAATTTGAAGTCTGTTGGGTATAAACAAGCTATGAGCAATCAGTCACCAGGAGAGGTCAGCAAGAAATGCTAAGGTATGGCAGCAAGAAAAGGGGAGGTGCTTAGCTACACAGAGCTACTGAATCCTAGCCATAGGTGCTAGGTGCAATAATTTGTAGGCAAGGTGCCAAGAGAGAGAGAGAGAGGCTAAGACAACTTCAGGAGTAAAGTTGCTTAGAGATCTGAACTCTGGTGAAAAACCATTGTAGGCAGAAATGTATATGATTTTTTCTGTATCATACTGACAAAAAGTAAAGTATTTATACAAAATAAGGACAGCAAACTTGTCAAAGTTGCCAAGGGTATAGGTGATGGTTAGAAGTAATATATGAGAAAAAGATAAGTAGGAAACCATGAATTATACCAAATTTGCAAAAATGAAAGAAGTCCAGAAATGGAAGTGCCAGCAGACTTTTGCTGACCATTACTTTATTAAGCTAGCTGTCATAGAGAAATGTTATCAAAGGTATGTCACCTTCCAAGCCATCCATCAGATGGTTAGCATGACATAAATGATGCAGGCTGTCAATCCAGTCGAGGCTTCTAGTCTTTCATCAAATGCTAGTTTTGATATATCAAAGATGGTGGAAGCTGTTAGCATGGGAGGCTGCCTGCCATTTGGTGGAAGTGGTGGGCAACAAGGCAGGAGTATTATGACTTAGCATGTGATGCATCATATGACCTTAGCATGTGAGCAATAAACATTGTCTATAGGTTGTTGGAGATGATGAGTGGCAAAGCGGGGGTAGCACAGCAAGAGCAGAGGCATGTGACTTAGTTATGTGGCTTGTTGGTGGGCTGTTAATTAGTGTATTGCTGGCTGACAGCAATCAATAAGGAAGGACCCAAAGATATTACCAAGTTCCAATATGAGAACTATCCTGAATCTTTGGCCTTTCCTGCATAAGAGTCTTTGGGAGGCTCATCAGTGGTTTATATATATTCACTTTTTCAGCATGTGATTGCAGCAGTTATCATGGCATGAATCAAATGGCAAAAAAGGATCCAGCTTATTAGCTGCAGTGACTTGCATTATGCATATAATAATGTGCTTTCATAATAAACAATTCTTTAGGAACCTCTTGTAGTATCTTGCTTTGTTCTCACTCAATTGGGTATTCTTCCAATGCTGATGCCTTGTGGCTCCATAGAGGGGCCTAGTGAATGCATTGAACAAACAAAAATGAATTGTTATTGTACCAAATGACTTACATCATATGTATTCCTTCTGGCATCTTCTATTGTTCCAGCTGCAATCTTCTCTGACTCCATAAAAAGCTCATGGTCAGAAAAATCTTTCAACCCAGTTTCCCAAGATTGTTTCAACAATGGCATTGTCTGATAATCTCTGCTGTCTTTGGTTCCACTTTTTCTAGCAACCCTGATTGGTGTTGGACTGAGGTGGTATGCATCTGTCCTTGACTCCTTGTGGTCTATTTCTTTCCACTGCTTTGAGCAGAGGGAAATTTCATTCCAATGACTCTGATCACCTCAATACCTTGTGATTCTGTACCTGCTCTTTTATCAACCCAAGCCCTTTTGTTGAACTGTGGCTTGCTGAGTAAGCTCAGAAGGTACAGTACCTACATGACCCTGTAAATATTGTTGCACTTGACCAGAAGGCAGCCCTTGTCCTTCATGACAGTGTATCATTTGAATGGTTGAGTGTTTTATTCTACTCCAATTCTGGAATCGTAGTCTGTTACAACCCTCTTAATCAACCACCTGAAGTTTGAAGTAAGAGTGATCCTGTGAGATCATGTATTTCTTGACCAATGTTCTGTTTAATATGATTGTTTTAGATGCTATCTATTACAGATGAATTCAAACAGGATGTATTTGAACTTCCAGGACTTAGTTCTTGTGGATATGCAAGCTACTCCCTTGCTACATCTTTGATGCATAGTGGCCAGTACAATATATGAAGGCTCAAATGGCTTTTATGCCATTTTCTTTTAGGACCTTGTCAGTCATCTTGCATCAACAGCTCTTGTTATTCCCCAATTTGGGTTGGATGCTTTGATGATCAAATAATAGCAACTTGATTGCGACAACATTGCAAAAGGATCAATCAGGATTCTTTTCTGACTTTAGTGTCATTCTTATACATGCCATTTTTGTTGATGAAGGTCAATTGGTCACAGTCTCAACTATTTGTGACAAATTTTTATCTTGAATAAACTTAAAAATAGAATGTCTCTCAATTGGCATACTGGCTGAGGCCAAAAGATGACCGACATAGACCACATTGAACAGAGACACATTTGCACAGAATCTGAAATCTCACTTCAATTGAGCTGTCAATGACTTGGAGTAGCAAGCAAAAGCAACTTTCACTGCCTACTCAGAGACTAATTGACTTATTCTAATTGCCTTTGCAGAGGAATGGTTTTGCTGGCAGTTGGTCTACTAGAGAGGCTATATCAATGAGTCAAATTAAAGGGATTCCATAGGCAATAGCATTGGAGTATCCTCTATACAGGCAGAGATGACTTTTGTTGTTCAAGCTCTCCAAACTGATGTAGCCTCTGATAACACTTCAGATGCTTTGCAGTCCAATTGTTATCCCTATTGCACATTGAGGTGCCCAAACTCAAAGTATAGGTTCTCTCCTTTATCAGAAACTCCAGAATCCTCTAAAATATCATATAATCCTAACCCGAACCAAGGACTAAGAAGAAACCAAGGATCCATACCACTCCAGATAGTATTGTCTATGTCCTGGAAAGCAGTGCTTAAGAGATATGGTCCTGATGACCTTATTGGTTTGTTACATTTACAGAAACCATTGATGAAGGAAGATTGGCAACATTTAGATGAAGCTGGTGGATCATTTGCAACTATCAAGAAGATGAAAGGTAATGATTGGTCAGGTTATAATTTGTTCAGCACCAAAGAGTCAAAGGAAAGCTGGTTTCTGATTTGTAAAGCTCTTGAAGACCAAGTGACTTGGCTCAATCACAACTCCCACAATATTGATGACATGCTGCCTGACAATTTTAAGCTGGTATGTTCTACATGCCTGGATATCCTACTGATACTTGCTGTATTGCTGTAGGTGCAGGATAAGGATCTGAATCCTGATGAAATGGGTAGTCTGCCAAACTCTGATGATGAGGATGAGATTGAAGAAAATTGTGATGACCATGTCGACATGGACTACTATTATTGAAAGCACAAATGACATCATCCTTCTTTCAAGTTGAGCAGATGTGAATAGATAGTCATCTACAAAAATGACAGTACCAGGTATACCCTATAGCCTGATACAACTAGGCTACCTGGGTATACCTGAGCTACCATCCAGGTATGTCACCAGACATGGGACAAGTGTCATACCAGGCAGGTATGCCTTGTCAGGAAGATATACCATGTATGGTACAAGTACCATATATGGATCATGTCTGCAATGCAATCGAGCAAGATCAAACTGGCTTAAAATTAACACACAAATCAGATAAATTGTGACTGCTGATGGGATAAAGTCAACAAATGTTTTTTCTGTTGTTGTTGTTGTTTTTTTTTCTTTGCTTTTTTTTCTACTTTGCTTATCATTCACACTATCACATTAATATCTTGAACTTATTGATTATTATTATTATGAAAGCATCATAACTACTGTGTGAAGCTTACTCTTATACTGACTTTACATTTTTACAACACTAGAAATTCAAACTTAGCAACTTTGTGCATGACCTGCCAAATAAAGTCTATAGTTAGAGACAATTACCACTAGTCCAAAGGACCTTAATTATACTACAAGTATTCAACCAATTTAGAGAGTACTGGGTTGGCAAACAACCTGTTATTCAGTAAGGAAGAGAATTTTCAGGACTGTGATCTGTCAAACTTTGATTTAACATTAGTCAAGATATTCAAGTATATATTGTTACTTATATCTGGCAGCCATATACCATATATGTGAAGTACCTTGTCGTAGCATTTCGCAAATACGATGTATTGAATATAG
The DNA here is from genome assembly GCA_017657235.1 of Termitomyces sp. T73sscA. Taxonomy (NCBI): domain Eukaryota; kingdom Fungi; phylum Basidiomycota; class Agaricomycetes; order Agaricales; family Lyophyllaceae; genus Termitomyces; species Termitomyces sp. T73sscA. The sequence goes on from JAGGAP010000018.1 coordinate 224,289, forward strand.
TTAATACAATAATCTGGAGTTGACAATCAAAAGATCAGTAAATAAATATACGACATATCTTAACTGGTACTTCACCTGGAGTTGACAATCAAAAGATAATTCAACTCCACGTGGGTCGAAACTAATATAGTGTCGTACGTTGTAAGACATATTGAGGCAATTTTTGCGTCATAATGAGGCAATTAATATAGAGTAATTCAAAAGATGAAAAGCACATAAGACATACAGATAATGACTAAACATATAACACTATGTAATTGGACGTCATTCGAAGTCACTGGTCAATTTCCTTCAACACTCCCACTTAACCAAGATGGAGGTAAGATGACTCCCAATAAAGCACGATATTTTTGAAATTATCGCATGGCAAGGCTTTAGTTAACGTGTTGGCAATCATGTTTTGAGTCGGCACATATTGCAACTTCATGTTTCCCTGAGAAATGTGTTTGTAAATAAAGTGGAAACGTATATCGATGTGCTTGGCACGAGAATGTCCAACTGGGTTCTTGGACAGCGCGATACTACCAGTATTATCTGTATGAATAATCGTGGCGTTGGTTTGTTTGAAGTCCAAGTCCTTCAATAGGTTTTGAAGCCAAATAGCCTCCCTGGTCGCGTTAGCAGACGCTAT